>VWZD01000213.1:45810-64251 GCA_013396695.1 Sakesphorus luctuosus
CTCTGTTTAAGCCATTCATTCTTTTTTCTTCCAAAACAGCTTATAGGAATAACTTCATTTATTTACCTGTTTATCAAATGAGAAAAAATTACATTCCTTTGTGTCTCATCTGTATGCACCTTGAGGCAAAGTGAGACCTATATACAATTAGAAACAAGTTTCCATAATACAGAAAAAAGCGCTATTTAGTTGTAGTAGAAAATGAGGGTTTAAGTTGTAATTTACATTTGGATATTTCCAACCGTGTTAGGTTTGGGGTAAAAATCTTGGATGAAAATGCTAGATTCAGTACAAAAAAGTCATCTAATACAGGGGTTTATGACAAATGCAGGTGACTCAGTCTTGCTTCAACTATATTCAAACATAAACTATTTTACTGGGCAAATATCTTGTCAGTCTCATGTGCCTATAGAAGTTGTTGTATGATTTTTGTCTGCAGTTTGGTATTTTATCTGGTCTTGAAACCCTTCAACTTGGTGAAAATTGGTAGACAGTGATATGAGGGTAGAAAAACCTCTCCTCAATAGATTTGAATTTTTGAAGCTTCGTTGAAGAACCTACTTGATTTTTGAGGAAGAATGGATTCTATGTGCTTTTCTTTTTTTTATCAAGGTATTTTTTCCCCAAAGCTTTTACTTTCTCTTAAATAAAGATGAAAAAGAGATAGGCCCATACTGTAGTCACTGCAGTGTAGTGTAGCCATACATAAAATATTCTGAAAATCAAACTGTTAATTTTATCAGAAAATGCAATTCTTAATCGAATACAAAAGCTTTAAAAGTATATCAAAGTCATACACACAGAGTCACACACAGACTATTCTGAGTTGGAAGGGACTCACAACGATCATCGAGTCCAACTCTTAAGTCAATGGCCCACGCAGGGGATTGACCCCATGACCTTGGCATTATTACAAAAAAGTTTTAACCAGCTGAGCTGATCTCAGGGTCAGTATTCCAATGAAAACCCAAATTAGCAACTTTGTTTCTAAAAGGAGGCAGATCTTCATCCTTTTCTCTCCTCCCTATCCCAGTCTTCTGGTCCTGCACACATTCCTTCACTCAGCCCAATACATGATTTCTTCTGTCCCTTTCCCTGACCCAGGGCCCACTGCCTGACACCAAAAGCAGAAAGGGTGCATCCTGCAAGTACTCAGAGGAGACAAAAAGGGTTGGGGAATGGATATGCTCTTGCTTCAGCACATTCTGTCAGTCCCTGGATATATTTTCTTCCAGCCTTTCCCCTTTGCTCCTGCAGCAGGATGCCCTGTCCAGGCAGGGGTGAAACAATTTGAACTTGACCCTGTTTGCAAAAGGGATCAGTGGTGGGTGGAGGAGGGACTTCATGCTGCTTTTGGTGTTGAACAATGCAGACTCCAACCTGAGATCACCAATCTCAAAGTTAAACATTATGGGGCTGTGAAGAATGGTATTTCCCGACAGAAACTGGCACAGGTGAGGATGTGGCAGACAAAGTTCCTGATAAAGGAACCAATAAGTGATAGTGCTGGTAACTTATCTAGAGCTGCTGAGCTGACACAGCCAGCCCAGAGACACCTGACTAACAGTCAATCACTTTATACTGTAAAAGTCCAGCCTTTCTTTTTAACGTAGGGAATTCTAATACACCCTTTCTTGGAGTGTATGTGGAGATTCCACCCTTGCATGGGAACATCCCTCAGAGTTACTCTTCGAGGCTGAGCACAAGAGATTTGCCCACAGTTGTTGGTATGGGTGAGTAACACCAATCTCTACTTAATAATTGTTTTGCTAGCTTTAGTATTATCACTTCAATATTGCTTAAATGAATCACATACTATACTAGCAGTTAGAACCACCTACACTGTGTAGTAATGAATTCTGATTAAGGTCCCTTAGCCTAAGCATTATAATCAGTTTAAATAAATAATTTTCCTATATTGGTTTGCAGCAGAACAAAGCTATGTAAAGACTCAGTTACAGCTACATAAACCTCCAGACACAAACTGTTGACCAAGTCTGGGACTGGGATTGGATCCAACCACACCTAAGCTCCTGTCTGAGGAGGAGCATCCTTTCTGAACCTCATGACGCAGTAGGACTGTTTCCTGACACACCTGGTTTGAAAGCTTCCACTCTGCCCAAAACAGCTCTTACGTGTCAAATCCTACACACTGCACGTTCAGGCTAAACCCAATAAGATCAACACCAGCACTTTAAACTTCCTGTTTTGGACAGGGGTGGGACCAAAGCATTGTTTCAGACCTTTATTGCAAAACTGCCTCCCAAGAAACTGAATGAGCACCTGGACACGTGCCGAGTTCTGTGGTGTAACACCTCAGCAGCTACCAGGTACAGAACTTCACGGCCCAGCAAGATGAAACAATATCAGCTGTCCAGTAAAACTGCATTAAGAAGTGAGTTTAGTATCCTGGCTCTTTCTTCACCTCTCACATGGCCCTTCTTCTGTAAACTCATGCTTTGGTTTCTTCCAGCTCCCCAGCTACCACAGAATTTTCAGGCTTTCTGTTGTAATCTGTTCTCCCACCACTCTGACCCTGATTTGCTTCTTAAGTAGTAAAACTCCTGTCCTATGCAGTTAAGCTCTATGTTTCAAGAATCCTTGTCCTTCTGTTCATCTGTTTGCTGTCACTCCTCTGGTACATAGCAAGTCAGCACATTTTCATAATTTTTAATGCTTCTGCCTTTATCTAATTTCTTTGCTTATGGCTCATTGCCTAAGGTTCTTCGTCGTGGCAAACAAGTTCTCTGCTCTATACTGCTGGTACTCATGTTGAAAAACCTTGAAGTTATTCTTCAAGGGGGCTGATACTGTAGCATTATATTACTTCAAGAATGATAACAATTTTAAGTTAAATTACATGCCTGGAAAGGAAATGCAGATGTAGAAAATAAAGACATGGAAAGTTCCTCATTATCACTCCTTCGAAATGCTTAAGTAAAAGGGAAGTCATTCTTTCCAAGAGAAAGAATCTCCTTGAAATACTAAAGAATTCTATTACACACTAGTCAGTAATAGAGAAAAGTTAATATAGATGTATACTCCGAAGAACAGATTGCAAAACGATGTCTGTGAAGGATATAAAAGAATATTTTTTAAAAAACCTCCCCTGTTATCTCAGGCTTTTAACCAGCAGTATGTTTCCTTGATCCCCAAATACAGGCATATTAATATTTCTTCCTATTGAGTTGGACTTGCTGCAGTTCCCTTAGGAGTTAGATATGAATAAGTATATTTTTCCAAACCGTTGTGCATCTTTGAAAGAATAAATTGAAGTTTACCGTTTCGCTCATTCTTTTCTTATTTTCTGTCACTATTATTGTAAAGAAATACAGAAAAAATCTTTAAATAACTAACTGTGTATTAAAGTACCAGAACTTTTGTGTCAGAAACAGAGCAATGTTGCTACCACTACTGTGAAAATTACTCTGGTTCTTCTATTACATATCCAGATAATAACATCATAAAAGTCAGGAACATTAAAGCAATGAAGCAAAGAGCATGTGAATACAGAGCTAGGCAAAAGCTGAGCTCTTGATTTACCTGTGCCATACGTTTTCTACTTATACAAAGCTCTCTCTGCCTCAGTATTTCTGTCTACAAATGACAACATCAACACTTTCCTTGAGGGTTATTAGAAGATGTAGTTTGCTTGTATTTATAAAGAATTTTCAAATTTTGTATGGAAAAGTTAAAAAAATGCAAATTATAGTAAGCAAAATAAGGATATTATAGTTATTCTGATTATTTAAGTCTAATTTTCATATTCTCTGTAGAGATTTTTATTTTGACTTGCTATTTTTCTCCTCTCTACCCTTCTTTTCCTTCCACCCCCATTTTACACTTCATATTTTGAATTTCAATGCCTGTTGCTATGACAACACCACAATCTGACTAGTGCTGCTTTCAGACCCCTTTCAAATCTTTGCTGTGCTATTTAAAACTACACATTTTATGTTTAAGGGGCCTGGAGGTTTCCTTAGAATAACCCACTAGGATTTTCCCAATCATAAGCTATGGGGCAGATAGACATTCTGAAATCCTAGTACCTGCCAATGCTTTCCAATCCCTGTCCCTGTACATGCTAATTTGAATATTTGCCTCTCTAGGGCATGATGGCTTAACAGACAGTGGTGGAATTATCAGAAATAAGCATATAACCATAAATATGTATATATACACATAAATGTGTATATACATATACAAATAGGCAGACACAATGTGCACATACACAATTTAGTTTTCATCTGTATAAACTGGAGTCTACCACAGAGCTTACCAGAGAAGTAAAGAAACCAGAATTTTATTTTTCTTTTTTATTTTAAAACAATGAATTAAAACTCAGCAGATATTAGGAAAGGTTCCAGTGGTGTGAAGGAATTCAAATCATGGGGTTTTTCTTTAAAGATGCTACTGATCCTTGCTAATGCCTGAATGCAAAATCAAAAACAAGCGTGTAATGCAGGGTCGACTGATAATCCAAAGCTAAGGACAAGCATACAATTTTCTGACTTCCTAAAACTGCTGAAATTCCAGATAAATGTACTGCTATTACCATTAATTACAGTCATAGACTTCAGCCTAATAGGTGCTCATAGATACACTTCTCAGATGCTGGAACAGATCCACTGTACTCTAAGCATGGGATTTGGTTAGCGCCCTGTGTCAGTTTGTGAAAAGGGAGGGGTCAGAAGACCTGTAGATAAGTTCCTGAGCACTTAGATAATTAAAAAAAATAATTACAGAGCTTATGCAAAGTCATCATAAACAAAGGTCCCACATTCCTCATATGACAAAGCCCTAGTTTTATCCTGTACATCAGATGGCATTGCATACCAACACCTCTACCTCTGGCTCTATGGAACAAGCATTGTTTATCCAAAATATGCTCCTGACCACTCAGGAAAAAAAAACCACACACACACACACAAAAAACCCCCAAACACATTTTATCTACAATGATTTTTTTTTTCCAAATTTGCCTTCATTTGCTGGCTGCAGAGGTAGTTGTTACTCTTAAGTTTGAGGAATAATAATTTCTCAGCTAAATGTCTCTTCTTGCAGATCATGGCATTTAAATATTGGTCCTTACTTACCCAGATGGGAAAATGCTGTGGATCTTTGCCATTCACACTGTATAGAAGCCACCTTAAGATATTTCAACAGTGTTAGGGCAAATTCATTTCCCAGCTGCAAGAAACCATGACAGCTGTATGTTGATGTGTCTGGCTAAAAGCACACTGAGATTGCTGTTGACATTTCCTTTCAGACTGCAGATTCATGATTTCAAACCTTTGGATACAATGTCTTAAGTCAGGATTGGTTCCTCTGCTACCCTTCTACCTTAGAGGTATTTTCCTCCTCGTCTTCAGTATTTTCGCTCACTTTTGCTTCCAGAAGTGTTTATACAACTGTTCTGCAAAAGAAATAAAGGAGATCATAGAATCATAGAATCAATTGGGTTGGAAAATACCTCTGAGATCATCAAGTACAACCCTTGATCCAATCCCACCTTGCATACTAGATCATGGCACTCTGTGCCACGTCCAGTCTCACCTTAAAAACTTCCAGGGTCAGAGAATCCACCACCTCCCTGGGCAGGCCATTCCAATGCGTGACCACTCTCTCTGTAAAGAATTTCTTCCTAATATCCAACCTAAACCTCCCTTGGCAGAGCTTAAGTCCGTGCCTTCTTGTTCTACTGTTGGTTGACTGAGAGAAGAGACTAACCCCCACCTGGCCAGAACTTCCCTTCAGGTAGTTCTAGACAGTGCTGAGGTCACCTCTGAGCCTCCTCTTCTCCAGNCCTGGCTGTTCTCCAGCCATTCTGTGCCCAGCCTGTAGTGCTGGCCTGTTATTTTAAAATATACACAATTTCCTTATGTAAGTCTTGTCATGCTTTTTAAAACCAGGTGTGTTCCCTATCTGCTTAACACTGCAGCCAAAAAACTATTTGGGCCAGCACAGCTCAGGCACACAAAGGGCAGATATGAGCAGTCAGGGAAGGGGGATGATGAGTGTGGCAATGCCTCAGTCTGCTGTTGCCACTGAAGAGTGCAGGTCCTGAAGGGACAGTCTGAAATTGCCTCTTTGGTGGCATCTTACTGGCCCCTCCAACCTGGGATAGGAAAGCTTTTCTGCTCTGAGGAGGAGAGAGTGGTATAATGCTCATCCTGAGCTACTTTATATTCATGGCCTTCGCTGTGAATACACATTTGTATAAAACAGTTGTCAGCATATTTAAAAAAAAAAACAACAAACAAAAAAACCCCACAATCAACCAAAAAAACCCCAAACACCACCTTAAAGGTAAATTTCTGCTTAAATATTCCTGCTTCTTTCCCACAATGCACATTCCTCCTCCCATGCTGCAATGTGCTACTGCTCCAGGTTGTGCTGACACAGCTGTTGGTAGGATTACATCGTGAGCAAAACAGATGAAACTAAATAAACGCCTGCAAGCAGACAAAAAAACCCTTTAAAACAGGACTTGTTAATCAATGATCTAGAAGTTGCCTTGAGACATCAGCATGTTTTTCAGAGCAGGTTAACCTACCTGAACAGGTTATGTTTATACCTACTATGGTAAATGGCAGGAGTCTTTCTAAAACATAAGCATCAGCAGAACATAAAGGTAAACATCTTACTAGCTTGAAAATCCCCAAGAAGGCATACACAAAACAAAAGGTAGAGTTTATGAGATTACACATTTGTGTGGTGTTGTTCCTTTACGGGAAACCTTTCATGGTGAGAGGTTTGTATCAGTTTTTATCCACAGCACCACAGCTGATTAAGTGACTTGACATCTTTATAGGAAAGTGATTGAGAGTCAGTGTACCAAGAGATGTAACTGTTCCTCTAAACCTGTCCCCAGATGTAACAAAAAAGCTGCTCAAATCCAATTTGTGAAATTAGATTACTCTGCTCTTGTTTTAACCTTTGTCTGGTGCCAAGGGTGGATTCAATATTAAGACCTGCAAAACTATTTTCCTCACTTTTCCACTTCTGTACATTGGAGGGGTTTTTCCTTAGTGATATATAAATTGACCTGTATTTTATAATTTTGGGTTTGCTACCTCAATAGACCTCAAGGGAAAAGCAAAAGTTTTAATATTTTCCTAATGTCAGAAACATCTTATTAAAATCCTGTGTCTTCTTGTGATAGAACTGTCCTATCTGACAATATTTTTTCAGTATCTATTAGTAAGAGAGTACCCGAGGGGACACCATGTCATCACAAACTACAGAGCTTAAGAATTTAGGAAGAGACAACAGTAGAGTGCCCAAGGCAAAAAACCTGTCAATTTTGTCATTATTTACTTTGAAGCTTTTATGGAGAGACACAGACATCTCTTCAGAAGGTCTCCAAAATGGAATTTCTTCTTATCAGAAACTGCTTTAGATTTCTGGACCTCAGTCCTCTGGGATACTTTACACATCATTACTTTTCTTGAAGTAGCATGTATTTCACAGCTAAAATTGTCTTTTAAGTATTACACAGCACAGCAATAATAACTGGGTACAAAGACCTACCTGCCATACAATTTTTAATGCTCAAAGAGTCCATCCCAAACTGCTTCTAACTATGTGAGAACTCACACATCCTTGCCTGGAAAGACCAGCTCTTCAGGTCTGTGAATAATACATACATTAACAAATAGATTGTCTCAGAAAGTGAACTGGGGTGGGGGAGGACTTTAAAAATATATATTAAAAGAAAAATGATAGAGAAAGGGGTTCAACAGTTTTCTCATATTTTAATACAAACTATTCTACTACTACATTCCACTGGTAAAATTATATCAAATTGGTTAGTTGCTAGCCTGATGCTTGCTGACATATCTAACAGGTTGTGCCACTGGACATGGAGTGAGTTTTTGGCAGATTGTGTCACATTTGTGCAGTTTGGGCGGCCCCTGGCAGGCCTGAGCAGTCTTTTGAGGATGGCTGAGCACACACACACTGTTGCACGAGGCCTTTGGCAAGTGAATCACATCAAAATCAGCAGCAGGATTTGCAAAGGAGTTTTATGCAACAGAGTCCATTATTCCACAAAGCAGGAAGCTTTCCCTGTAAGGGACAAATACCTTACATAGCAAAGCTGGTGAGTATCAACACTGATGGAGTGGGAGCACATCCAACAACCAACACCATGAATTCCACAGCTTGCAGCAATACACACCAAAATGAAAAATAGGCAGCTATCCATCTTCCAGCCTTGAACACCTGCAGGTGAAGCTGAAACAAATTGCTTAGTTTGTTGGGTTTTTTCTGCCCTTTTCTAATCAGCTGCAGTAAATCAGTTGTGCCCCCTAGAATCCAAAGCAGGATAAGGCCAGTTTCTGACTTGATTCAATTTCATTATCTAATTAAAAATCATCAAAAGGTATTTTAAATGAAACATTTATCAATATAATTTGCTTTGTTTCATAAATGTTGACATCATCTCTCCTTTATTGACATTACTTGTGATTATGAATAGTGTTTTCTGTAAAACATGGTATTTTTCCCACTCTAATAGATATTCTAGGATTATCTTTATATCATTTTAGTAGAAACTGCACTATAATTGTTGATGTAAGTGCACAGAATATAACGTCTGTATCTTATCAGCTTACCTCACTTTAAATATCAAATTACAGAAATTGCTTGGCTAGTTTATATTAAATAACCGGAACAGTGTTCATGCTTAGCTGAAAAATAATCTTTTTCAACTGCAGAAAATATTGTTTTGTTCCAATTTATTATGATAGTTTTACATAATGAGACTAGTACATTTAAAGACACTTTCTCTGCATTTCATCTGAATCTTTTTATATAATTTGTAAATCCAACAACATGTCTAACCTTGAAAAGAATGCATGTAGCAAGACTGGTTTTGCTGCATAAGTTCAAGATATCCATTGACAGCTTTTCTTTGTATTATCCAAATAAGCATCTATGCCAATGTCTCACATTATTATTTTTTATTCAAGCACCCTGGGAAGTGAGCAGGGCAGGTTCTCATGCAGGTGGGATGAAGGCAACAGCACCCCCAAGTTAGAGGCATCTCTCAAATCTGTCAGGACTGAGCAGGTCCAAGACCAAACCTGAAAATCAGCCTACAGATCCGCATATGAGCTGGTGTACTGAAGACCAGAACTCCTGAAATGGAGCCCCTGTGCCCAGGGGACAGGGTGACAGTTCATCATATGTATGAGGGTCCCATAGGAGGCTAAGCACAGCTACTGAAGTTGATTAGTGCCCTAACAGAAGATTACCAGGAAGGGATATTTGAGGGAGACTGATACTCTCTTGGTGACCACCTGCTTGATTTGCTCCAGTTTGTTAACACTTGTTTTACTGAATATCCAAAACTGGATGTAGCAGTACTCTAGATGTGGTCTAACAGGACAGTCACTTCCTTTAACGTGTGCTTAGGTTAGCATGGGCTGGGAACAGTAGATGCTGTTGGCCTTTGCTACAGGGCACGTGACTGACTCATTCATTGCTGTACACAGGGACCTTCAGGTCTTTTTCAGCAGAACTGCTCCCCAGTTTGTTTCCTTATTGTTGCATCCATAACGTCCTAATCCAGATACAAGAATGTTGTACAAGAGGATGTTCAAAGCCTTACCAGACTCACAATATAGTCAATGAATGAAAGTAAAAATGCAAAGGTAAAAAGTAGTTCTAAAATTTGAGACACATTAGTGTTGGCCATTTAGTTGTGCAGACTTTCTATTGTGTTTGTATCAGTAGCTGTTCTGAGAATCACAAGCTTTATACTTCATAGAATCAATCATAGAATGGTTTGATTGGAAGAGACTTCTAAGGGTCATGTAGTGCAGCCTCCTAAAATAAGCAGGGGCATCTTCAAACAGACCCTATTGAGCAGAACATCATCCAGCCTGACCTTGAATATTCCAGGGATGAGGCATCTACATCATCTCTGAGCAACTTCTTCCAGTATTTCACCACCTTATGACAAAATATTTCTTCCTTATCCAGTCTTAATCTCCCCTCTCAAGGTTTAAAACCTCCTGTGCTGTTGCTACAGGCCCTATTAAAAGTCCCTTCCCATCTTTCTTATAAGCCGCGTTTAAGTATTGGACGGTCACAATAAAGTCTCACCAGAGCTTTCTCTTCTCCACACTGACCAAATACAACTCTGGTAACTTGTGTGGATCTCCTCTGGACTTGCTCCAATAGGTCCATGTCCTTCCTGTGCTGGGATCCCAGGGCTGGAGGCAGCACTGCAGGTGAGTCTCACCAGAGCAGAGCAGAGGGGCAGAATCCCCTCCCTGTACCTGCTGCCCACCCTGCTTTGGATGCACCCCAGGACACACTTGGCTCTCTGGTGCCCATGGATGGCTCATGTCCAGCCTCTCACCCTCCAGCTCCCCCAGGTCCTTCTCTGTGGGGCTGCTCTCCATCTGTTCATCCCCCAGCCTGTGTTCATACCAGGGGTTGCCCCAACCCAGGAGCGACACCTTGCTCTTGATGCTTTTAAACCTCATGAGATTCCCATGGGCCCACTTCTTAAGTTCATCCAGGTCCCAGTGTAATGCATCCTGCCCTCAGGTGTGTGAAAGTCATCTGCAAACTTGCTCCAGGTGCACTTGATCCTGCTGTCCATGTCACTGGTGAAGGTAATCAACAGTATTGACCCTTGCACTCATTCCTTGTTTTAGAGTAGTTGATGTGAGAACTCCAATAACCTTATTTTAAAGAGATTTTCATATGCAATTAAATAAAATTCATCTAAGTTCAATAAGTTCTTCTCCTCTCAGCAGTTCTGTATTTCATGCAGTACAAAAGTAGTTTTCTAACTTTAAGCAGTAAATGCTGTGTCTTCTCTTTTCTTCCCACTCTTCAGTTTTCTTAATTAACAGCCATATCTAAAAACATTTCTCATGTTCATCTTCAAATGCCATATGAATAGTCCAGTTTCAAATCTGCCTGTGGCCAGCTGTCACAGGATAGCACAACAAGGAATCTGGTATAACTGCAATGTAAACCATAGAGTCGTATCCATTCCTAAATCAAAATTCACTTGATAGATTAGAGATTCAGCTGCAGCGAAATCTGGGAATAAATCTTTTGTTCCTTTCATCTTGTATTCCAATGCTTGCTTGGCACAAACTTGTTCCTGTGGATAATGGGTGTTGAGTCTCACCAGCAGGCAAGCTGAAGTGTTAATTCACTGTTGTGAGAGTCTGCACCATTTCTTTAGAAGACCTGCAAAGGTTTGTGGTATATTCATGTGGGTTTTGTTTTAACTTTCTTACTCTATTTCTGGATGAATCCAGTAGACATCTGCAACTGAAATTATTATCTGATGAACTGGACAAATAAAAACCAAACTCATGAGTGTTTGTTCTAACTGTAACTTGACAAATTTAGAGTGAGTATAGGATTAATGGAAAACAAGATGGTGAAACTCTAAAATGATCACAAACTTAGGCAACTATCGAAGTCCAGCTGTTCACCTACTAAATTGCTTCCTTTCATTTAATTGGTAGTCATTAATTCTTTTAATTTTCACATAAAGTCACCTGTACTTTTATCAAGAAAAAGAGGATAAAATTTAGCTTAAAATCCACCTAAGGATAAAAAGAAGGATGAAATGTTCCACAATCCATCTGTGTATTAAATTTTTAAACTTTCTTCTCAAACTCCTAGTTGATAGCTATGAATTCTGGCATAAATCTCTTAAGACTGCATAAATCATGCAATCCGTTCTAGAGTGCTTTAAAGATTGGAATACCAACTAATAAAGTCTCCAAAACTTATATAGTACTGATCATCCCCCAGAAACGAACAATGCTATAAAAATGAGCAGTGTTCTGTTCCTGACGGTAATAGCAATGCTATCCAGGTCGATGTATGAAGTCCTTTGTAACAAGCCACAAAAGTTACTTCCACAGCTATTAAATCCAAATGCTACTAAACTCTTTGGATATGCCTGTCTTAGTATATTCCCTGGTATAATTTTGTCTACTGCCTAACATTAGCCAGAATTATTCTTGGGTGTGATTTGGGAGTCAGAATTTATGGGGGCCTTCCACCTCTGACAGGTAGTCTTTTTGCAGCTCCTGTTTTGCAGATCTACCTGAGACCTGACTAGAGGAGCTGCAGTCATTCTGTGCCAGTTGGCCTCCATTTTCACTAACACTTTCCTGGTACCCTTAATTCACTGGTTCTTACAAGTATTCTTGTCATGACCTGCAGGAGTCTTCAATGGTGCTCTGTCACGACATGTCAACTCCACAGTCACAGTTCTCAATTGAGCCTTTTTAGGACCTTCTGAGGCATTTGGTTTTATGGGGTTTTCTGGTAGTTTATCTTTTGGTCCTCTTGGTCATGAGTTACACTTACCAGATAGTCTTAGGAAAAAGGGAAGAAAAAGTAACTACGTTTACATTAACACATTTTTAACTCTTCCTGCACAGGAATATACAAGTTACAGGAGGGACTATATGCAGAACTAATTTTTCACACAGTTACACACAATCTTAAAACCTACACACACCATGCAAACCATCTAACATCACACAGCTATAGCTAATTATTAAGTAATATATATTTCCCCAAAATTGCTAGATCTTAACAGTCTTTATGCAACATATTTTAACTTTATAAAAGAGCTCTATTGACGTTACCCTCCAGAGTTTCCAGCTCCTGTGTGGGCCCAAGGTCTACAAACAGATTCCATTCTTCTCTCAGAAGCTGGCACCTGCAAATTCATCCTTGGTTCACTAGCTTGAAAAGGCACATGTTCCACAACATTGCTCCAGGGGGCTTTCACATCTACAGGACAGGCAAAAGGGGATAGGGTTTCTGTCATGGGTTTAGCTGATAGGCCTAAGTTTGGGCCTGGGAATTCAGATTTGGGCCTGAAATTGTCAGCTGCCTTCAGCTGGGCTGAGCTAGCGAGCAGCTGACCTCTTCTAGCCAATAGTATTTTTATTCCACCCCATCTTACATCGTCTCAATAGCAGTAAAATCCAGTGTGTGAGTGTGGCTTAGTTCAGTTCCACCATGGCTGAGGTGCAAGGAAGACGTGTTGCCGGTATGATGCCCTGTTAGGCCTCGCTCCTGCTATTGCCACTCCTTGCCTTTTATTTAAGTTCAGGGAAGTANTCATTCAAAGGGTTTTTTCTAAAGGGACACCTCTTTGTGCATGTTTATGTGACCTCAAAAGTACCTCTTGCCAGAATGATCTCTGCAGAATAGTATAGAAGTATCTCCCAGCTACTAATTCCCTAAATACATCCCAGGCTGCAAGTCCCATAGGACTTCCTTACATTGCCCTCTATCAATATTTCCTGACAGTGCAGCAAGTGAAGAACCATGACCATGTTGGCATCACTCAGGCATCAGAAATCCTCCCGTCCAGTGTGGACTTCATACTCAAACGTTAAACATTATATAAAACATTAGTCCTGCACAAACTGCATGATGCTCAGGATCTCTGATGTGTTACAGAATTTCCACTGAGAGCAAACAATGCCAGTTGTGGTGGCAGAGTTGAACGTGATCTGTTTTGCTTGGACAAAGCTGAATCAACAGTGTTTACAATCTATTCCTTCTTTGTTAACGAGGCTTCAGGGTCACAGTCCCAATGGACTGCTCCAGCAGCCAGCACATGAACACTCCTTTCCATGGCTACATACTGGGATTGTTAAGTGTCTTGGGTTAAGCTGGCAAAACCATAACCGTAAGAAAGGTATCCAAGCACTGAGAGCATCTGCTAAGGGCACATTTAATCTTTCTTTATGCAACTGACTTAACCAAGGTTCTTTTAGCAGAGAAGGATCCAATTCAAGACTTTTTATCATGTTACACCTGGGGAATGAAGTCTGTAATTACGAATTATTTAGTCCATTCTTGCATATGGCTCCTTTTAAACAAAAAGAGTTGAGCTACACATGGCAGTAATGATTCGGGAAATGAAGTGAAAAATTTGCATAGGTTTATTCAAAATTGTAAAGACTATCTGCTTTTCAGAAGTACTCCAAACTGGAATCTTTTTGGAATAGATTTTAATAATGGATCTCCTGAAAAAGTGTCAGAGATCTTTCAATAACAGTAACCTGTCCAGCCAAATTGTTGGGCCCTGTTTCAAAAACTGTGCCCTTGAAACTATATCTTCCTTTGAATTCTGCACTACAGCATGTGGCCAGAAATGTATTAGAGGTTAAACATCCCTTTCAAAACCTCTGATAACCTTTCCTTGCATACTAATTTTATTCCTCTTATTTCTGAAGATCAGAAGAACCCTTTTTGTTTCCCACACAGTTAATTTAGTAAAGAATATCATATTCTCGTTCCAATTCTAATACGAAAGAAGACTATTTTAGGTCAAGTTGGAAAGGTAAGGAAGAGCAAAAAAATACTAAATAGCAGTTACAGAAGAGTATTTTTCTGCTGTGATTTATTTTATGTTCGTCCATGCATGTTGATGGCATAACATACCCATAGCTGTGCTGTTGTGCTTTGCTGACACAGCTTCTCCAGCCACTGACTACCATTCCATGGAAATCTTTTTTTCTGCACAATTTTCTATGTATTGAATTTATTTTTCTACCCTTTTCTTCACTTTTTCTTAGCTTGGTATTTGTAGTAAATTCCTACTGATTTTCTTTCACTACACTCTGATGGTACTGTTGGTTCACATTCTTACAATAACGATCAGTATTTTATGGTTGCTAGAGAATTTTTAGTTTTCCTGTCACTCATGGACTTGGGTTTTTTTTAAGAAAAGTACTTTTCATCCATAATTATCAGAATGTGTCCTGGTTTTGTAGATGTGCGTTTGCAAGACTTAGATTTCTCTGAGTGATAGATTCAGGACAGTATACCCCATGTTACACTCCAGAAATCAAATTATAAAATTGTTCCTTGGCTTCCAACTGCTATCTGACAGGTTAAGACAGCTGCTATTGCTGATCTCTATGAAGGGCTGCATGTTAATTCTACTGGAATAAATATATAATTTGAGTGCTGTTACCCAGAACCATCACATGAAGGAGACATGTATCTTATGACAGCTCTTGTAAGCATTAGAAATAACAGGAAGAAAATTTGCTATAAAACTTATTATCTATTTCACCAGTGTACAATACTTAATCTTGTAACCTGCTGTACAAGAACCTCCCATTGTCCTAGGTCAGCAGGTGGAACCAGTTAATCCTTGGGTGGGTGTCACCAAAGCTGTGTATTCTAAACCATCTACATCATTTCCCATGAACTGTTAACAATGGACCATTTGCAGCAGCTGCCCAGGGCACACCTGACCCCTCAGGCTGGGAGCTGGGTGGGAAAGANCTTTTGAACTCAGGGGAACCACATAGGGCCAATGAACACCCCTGTGTTTGTGCCCCAGGGTGCTGGGTTATACTTCTGGGTTTTGTGGGTTAAAACCAATTTCTCTTCATGTCATTGCATTTATCGTAATATTTTTATATTTGTAACTCTTTTATAATCTCTTTTGTGTTGGGTTTGTTTCTCCTGTCGATTTACCTTTAAACCAGCACACCAGACAGGAATTCAAACCAAGCAATTTCCCATCTATCTCAAAGCAGCATATTTTGAAACAAAAAGTGTGTATAATAAATCAAAATTCTCACAAACTACAACATACCAGATTTTTGAATGAACTCATGAGACATGACACCTTTTGAAAATCTATATGCTACTGGGCTCCTGAAGCTACATAATCTAATTGAAATCAGTGTCCTGGAGACCCTAGAAAATGCATCCTTTTTGAAATTTGTTTCTGTGGCTTTTAGTAAGTTTGTTGCTTTATGAAGGGAGAATCCAATCCTTGAATCCAAATTCATGAGGACCCTCAGTAAAGCCGAGAACATCACTTTTCAGGAATAACCAAGGTACTCAAAAATCTCTATGGTCAGAGAATCTTTGAAAAACAAGGGCAATCAGGTGAAGAAAAACATCCCTTAAGAAAACGTGCTAAGTCTGGTCACTTTTACACCACTGACTGTCTGAAGGGTAATCATTGTGCAAAATTACACACCACCAGCATTCACATGTTTTGCTGCAGCACTAGGTGGAAAGAGGATGCAATTGGGGGCAATTTCTTTATCATAATGACTTTCTTAAGAATTGCCTGATCTATGACTTAGTTGTTCATAAGCATTGTGATGCTTTAGCAGCCTTCCAACTGGATTTCTTTGCATATCACCTGTGCATAAAATCTTTAATTAAAAGAAAGTTTTTTAAAGTTAGTGCAGCTCCATCTTTATGGAATTATAGGACAAAGAAAGACTTGATACAGGTAAATTAGGAGTCTCGCTCTAACTTACTTTCAATAGATCTAATATATTCATTTGTTTGTACTGTCTTAGTCCAAATTCTTCTGGTTTCAAAGAGCAAGTGCTATAAAGTTGAAGATTATAGTGTGGGTAATAGGCACTGTAAAAGACCAGATCTTCATTTTATGTACAAAATGTAGACTCAGCCATTATAACACAGTTGTGCCATGCCTTTTTTATGCCAAGTTTGTGAAAAACTCCATACAACTCTATTTAAAATATAATAAGATTTTTTTTGTTGCAATGTAGAACAGTGATTGCAGGGCATTAGTAACAGGAGCATAAAAAAGTATTGCTTTTCTATCCACCTTCAGATAACATTTAGAGATGGAGATGAGAGGAAAGAGTGGAAGAACATGAATTTTTTTTGTATGCTATTTATTTTAAAATGTTCATTAATGATTTCCCGGACTTACTAGTGGATGGAATTACATGGAGTGCTTTTTATTTATCTTCAGGCCTGGAAAAAGAAGGGACTCTGAATTTCTCCTCTTCTGTTTCTTTCAACCTGCCATTCTGATTTTCTGGGATAAGAGTAAATAGCCAGTGTTATCACTGTTTGGAGATTTTTTTGTCTGAGTTTTGCAGACTCTACAAGCTTAGACTCAACAATCTAAGACTTCTTTTGTTCATGGTAGCTCTTTACTGATTGCTGAACAGGTGAGAATAGTGACCAGTTAACCAAGGTTTATAAGTTCAGGGTACCTTTGAATGTTTCTACTATTAACTATACTTGAAAGAGTTATTTTGATAAAAACTGTAACAAAACAGGAGTTAAAATTTGGATCATTGCATGGTCAGTTGCCTATTTCTGAGACTCAAACATGTGCATTCTCCAGTTTCGAAGGAACACATGGTTTCAGCAAAACAAAATCTCCTCTTCTTTATAAAAACCTTAAGGTGGATATGAAAGAAAGTTGGGAATGCTGCATCATTGTGACTTTGATGAGCAATTAATTTTCTAATACTCCATTCTTCTGTCTTGAAGCCTGTCCTACACCTAGTCACAATCACATTTTTGTTCAGCAAATGGTCTTGGTGATAAAGTCAACAGCAGTAATGTGAGATCAAGGTGCAAAAGAGATATTGACAGGATCTCTTTTCAGACGTCCTATTTATTGATTTCCAGGTATCAGACTATAAAGAACTATTACAGTAAGTACAGGATGTATCACTACTGCAGCTTATGGCCTAAAACCTACAAACATTTGCATTACGCTACAGGTTAGGGTTTCCCCTGAGACTTCTTGAACCTCCTCTTCCCCTTTGCTCAAGGTGAAAATTTGTATCCAAATAGTTGTTATATTTGAAAGGATTATGCCTTTTGTTACACTTAACCAAACCAGAGAGATATCTGACATCCTCAGGGATACTGAAACTCCCGCATTATATGTGGCAACTCCTTGAAGCTTCTTAGCAAACATCTGCCAGGGGCTGTATTTTCAGTCTCCCTCTCCAAAGCATTTAAATTTTCCTGGAGCACAGGATTTCTAAAACTCATGGTAAACCTAAAACCCATTGTCAGGGTAATGAAGAAAAAGTAGGAGAACTTCCAACTCCATTATGGTAATTGGCACCTTGAACACAAGATGACATGCTGTATAATGTCAGGTGGTGTTTTCTTGGACCCGTCTGTTTGTACTTGCGCTGGATGATGAGTTCAGACAATTAATTGTCTGGTTCCACAGAGGCTCATTCTTCTTTCAGGCTCTATGATTATGGCTGGTCTTATGCCTGTCTCATTCTACCCTTGCCTCTGAAAAGATTCCCAGTGGTTCAGGTGAGGTTAATACACTGCCCTGTATCAGGGATACTGCTTGATAACTTCCAAAAATGGAACATTTATCCAGGAAAGCGTGACAGATGTACTCAACCTCACCATTATCTATATTTCTGTGACATAAAATCTTACAGTTCTGACATCTATAATTTTGTTCTTCATAGATTACATTCATATTTGGAGCTCGCAGTGTGGGAAAAACATAAAAATGGAAAAGCCCTAAACCCAGCAATCACCAGGTGCCAACCACAGATGGGTTTCTTATTTCTACTAAGTAACTACTCATATTCATGAACTCCAAGTAGTTTTCAAAGAGGATCAATGAAGTCCTCTTTCCCTGCT
>VWZD01000213.1:64279-85630 GCA_013396695.1 Sakesphorus luctuosus
ATATTTTTTTAAAAAAAATTTCTAACTTTTAAACTTTAAACCCATATCCAGTTAGAAAGAAAGCCTAGAAGACTTCAATACATAAATTAAAATAGACTTTATCCCCACTGAGCTTGATCTACTTTACACCTTGTCAGTTCTCCTTCATTGTAAAATGAAGAATGGTGCAAAAGTATAAAACCACTGTAGAGGTACTTTTATCTAATAAATTAGTATGTTAAACTTCTTTTTCTTTTTCTTTCATATGTATGAGAAATTATAGAATATTAAGATTGCTCAGTGCTGTCTAGGAAAAGTGACATTCCACGTTTTACATTATTCTTAAAAAATCCTCCCCCCCCCCCAAAAAAAAAAACCCAACAAAAAAAACCAAAACCCAAAACCAACCAACCAACCGAAAACCAAAACCCAAACCTGGTATTCTGAAAAACTGAGGATAAATTCTAAAATTTTAGAAAACATATTTTAAAATACTTCCCTGTATCTCTTTGTTTTATAGAAATATTGAGAATAGCTCTTCCTGCTAAAAAACATTTTTAAAATAATTTTAAATAGGATATATTTATTGCTAAAAGAATTATTTTATATATCTAAGGATCATTAGTTTATGTTTCATTAAACACTTCCTGTGAAGCTACTGGGACACTGTGAAGACTTGCAGAGTTTGCTGATTGACTTATTAAGAGTGGAATCAGAGCAATGAAAAACAATCAGACAATCAGAGTACTGCCAACAGAATTAGAAAGGTGACTTTCTGAAAGCAAAACCAAACTATCCATGTGAATTTTTAATGTAGTTTTTACACTTGGAAATGCTGTAAGCAGTCTTTCATTTGTTTAACTCTGGGCATTCAAATTGAAAAGAATACTACTGTAGTCAGGAATAACTTAACCTAAGGTGGGATTAATATTTTTCAAATATTTCAATGAGTAAATTTCAGGTTTCATTCATATAACCCATATTGGATTGATACAATTAAGTTTTTCTTCAGATTCTTCAAACAACAGTCATTTTATGTAACTCTGCTACTTTCAAAAATCACTTGTCTCTGGTAGGATCCTGCACATGTCGAAGAAGGTATTACACTGACTTGAGAGAGGCAGGAGAGAGATTACAGCAAATGTGTTGAATTAGGAGATCATTTGTAACATTAGACAGAGCTTTGGCCACTGTAATGTCTCAGTAAAAGGAATTAAGGTAGTTAGAGGTCATTTAAGCTTTTCTCATATTAAACATAAAAAGTATATTGGTAAAAATTGCCAAGTATTTATAGTCAAAACCTCAGCTCTTGGAACTGGCAGAACTTGGGTTGTCCACAGGCTTTTATTTTCCCATCCTCTGGCATGCATTATAAGCCTGGTGTTAATTAACTAATCACATACGATCCTGCTACCCCCCCAGACTCGTTTCCCACTGTGCCCAGTACACAGATAATGCTCCCTGAATGAGTGACTATTCATCGTTTTGTTTCTTTGTTATTACTGTTCAGTGTATGGTCTCCTGTCACATTTTTAAGTTCTGCTCTGAAGACAGAATTTTTAATTTCCTCTTGGGCTTTTCTGTGGTGCTCATCACTGCAGTGTCTGAGTGCTTTACAAATCTTAATGAATTTATCTTCACAGCACTTCTGTGCACTGAAGAGGAATTATTATTCTAATTTGACAGAGAGAGAACTGAGACAATAAATTAGAAAACACCCACTCTTTTTTGACACTCAACTTGAGGTGCTTACCAGCTGTTTTTTCAGATGGTTTAGATACAGGATACATTTTAGTTTAGACATGACACAGGAAAAATCCAGTGTTTGTTTCCTAAGCTGCAGGTGTAGATGTGTAATGTTTTCAAAGCACAGCAAGGGCTTGGAATAACAAGAAAAAGGACAACAGCTCTAGTGACCACTTCTCAAAAGATCTGTTTAGGTGATGTGGCTGTGAGAGATCCATGAGAGAGCAAAGGATATGGTTATTCAGGACACCACTCCATTTCCCTGACTTTTCAGACCATCCCTTCTTTTCATCTTGCTTCTTCTGCTGCATCCACTGCTACATACCTTCCAAATTCTGCAAAATTAATGTAAAGTTTACACAGCATCCTCTTTATAATTCTGATTTGTCCCCAGAGCAAGCCTATCCAAAACCACTCGATTGAGAACAAACCTTGAGTAAAATAAATTTCCAAATTATAATGCCAAGACACAGAACAGATTTAAGTTTGCACAGGAAACACAAGTAATGCTTTAAGCTGGTTTTGCTTGTGACTCCCTGTTTTTTTAAAAAATAAACAAACAACCAAGGGAAGTTGAGCTGAGCTGTGACAATAGACTTTTATAAAATTAAATGGTGGCAAAGAGCGTTTTTGAAGGATTTGCTGATAGCCCAGGAACTCTGAGATTTGGGTATTCAAAGTTCTGATCAAACTTCTAAAGGAGATTGTGTCACTGTGAGTTCATGTCCCTTTTGCAAATTTAGTCCTTTCTGGAACTTCTCCTCTGGTCTATGACAGATCCAGCTTCATTCCTTTATTCCCATTTTGAGTCCTTGCATCCTCAGGGTGCCCAGTTCTCCTTATGCATCACAGTTCTGATCACTCTGATCTCTTCCCTGGAGTCCTAATCAAACCTCAGGGCCCACAGAAAGACCTCGTAAAGAATGGCTGTCACAGTCACCTTTTGTGCAGTATTTTCATAGTGTTGCCTCTTCAGTGATACCTGAATGCTCGCCAGTCTATTTGTTGTACTCCTGTTTAATCCATTGCAATTCAAAGTACTACTGTTTCTGTGCTGGCTTAGCTTAAAACTTATTCCTTCCGTTGCCACATAAGCTGCAAAAAATAAAGATCCATAAGAGTACTGACTGTAAATGTTGTATCTGGCTGTGCCATGAAGTTCTGAATGTCCTGTATAAATCATGTAAGTTTGCTGTCACTTTCCACCCCACAGACAAAGCAGAGGCACCAATATTTCCATTCTTTAATCTATGTATTCCCCTGTCCATGTCTGGCCTGGACATGCTTGAGATTATTACTGAGCTTAATTCCACTATTTTCACAGTCAGAGAGAGAAGTTCTTTTGCCCTTTGGCAGTGCTGTTGTAATAAGATCCTGATCTCAGTTAGGGCCTTTGAACTCTATTATAGTTCCAGCAAATAACAGTAAAGTGGCAGGAGTCATTACATAACACATAAAACATACATGGCACTGTGTGAAAGATCAGTTATAGCAAAATTACCTTTCTTTCCTACACAGGAAAAAAAAATGAAATTATTCATCTCATGGCCTGTTTGATAAGATGGTCATGATATAAGTGGATTTTAAGAAGGAGACTATTGTCTTTATTTGAGAAGGAGAACATAACTGATACTGCCTCTGACTATGTCATAGTAGCATCTACAGTAGCAGACATATGAAAAAATAGGACTGTTGAAGAACACAAAAACTAAACGTTTATTTAAAGAAAGTGAATTGTTAGGGAGAAGGAAAGAAGGCACAAGTTACAGAGGAAAACTGATCTCCTGGAATAATGTAAATAATAGTTCTAGTTATATAAGGAACAAAAGAAGAGCAAAGTAATCAAGACATATGTACATATACTGCCATTGTGTCCTGCAAGCATTCTTTGCTGATAGATATTATTTCTGAGTTCTTAAATAAAATTCCCTGAGAAACTGCACAGTCATCATTGTAGTAGCAGCTCATTCCAGTTTCAGAAAGTGAATGATTTTGCATGACAGTGGGGGGCAGAACTACAGCAGCACACAAGTAAAACACAACAAAACCCTTGGAAGAGAAGGACATGAAGACATGTCAGGGCATTAATGCATGCAGTTAAAAGGGCACCCAGGAGTGTTTCATTTTCACTACTTTCTCAGTGATATGTTTTTATTTTAATGGATGATGGGAGCTGATTACACCAAACAAATAATCTGTGGAAGATATTTTTTGGTAACCCCCCTGGCTGCAGCAATTCTATCTTGTTCACATTGGCTGTGTAGATATATTTTATTTTCCAACATAAGCAGTTAAGCTCAATAATCCTATTACTGCAGCAAAGGAGGATGCAAGAATCCCCCAAAGAGGAAAAAAGACAAAACTAAATTAAACACATTTTGAGACATCAAAATAGCCTTTAAAAAATCTTATTTGGTGTTCAGATTTGTGCATTTATTTTTGTTATTAAATAAGGAAGTGAATAGTCATTAAATGATTTGTAGTTTTTGTAGCATGAAGGACACTTTATGGGATTGTGTCGTGGTTCTGCTTGATAGAAGTACCAGGCAATTGCAATTAGGGGAGTCTGTGAGGAGCCTTGTATCTGCAGCATCCTGCACAGATAGTGTGATCAAGCATCTCATTAAAAGCTCGGTAGAGACTGTGGAATGGCTGAGAGCAAATTGATTAAAGCTCAGCCTGGATAGTAATACTAAGAGCATGACAGCAGGGAAAGCAACCAGAGGATATGGAGAAGATGTCAGCCCTCTTGCTGAGCATGTGCGTCCTTCAGCTGTCACTTCAGCTGACTTCTGAGTTAGAGGGCATCTTGCTAGATTTGCTACAGCTTTAACATCATTGTGTAGCCACGTGAATCTGGGGAGCATTTAATTTATTTTTAGCTCTGGGTCAGGGCACGATATCACAGTGGACTCTCCAGTTTTGAAACTGATGAAGAATTAAGCTGCTAACGTGTAGAGCACAGCATCATGCTATGAACAATTCCTGCAAGGTTTTGCACTTGTCCTGTGCTAGATCTGGATGCAGCACATGTGCTAATTTAAGCTGATGGTACAAAGCACTTGAGCTTTAGTAGAATGGGATCTGACAGCTATGAGACAAGAAGAAGGGAGACTGGGAGGCATAGGTGATGTACTGGCCCTCTTATTTGCTAGTGATGGGGTACTCCTTTGGGGATGTACAGCTGGAGGACAGACTTTGCTGCAGTGACACTGAGAGGAGGGAGACGGGCAAAAAGAAAAATCACAACCATGGATTCAGGAGAGAAGACTTTGGCCACTTTGACTGGCAGAATCCCACAGGGTGAGACCCTGGAGGGAAATGGAGCCCGAGAAAATTTCTTAATATTCAGGGATCACCTCCTTTAATCTCAAGAGAAGTTCACCCTAACAAGTAAGAAGTCAGACAAAAATGCCAGGAAGCCTGCATTGATGAATAAGGAGCTCCTGGGAAAACTCAAACACAAAAACGAAGCCTATAGAGGATGGAAGGAGGCACAGGTGGTAGGAATAAGAAAACACTGTTTAAACATCCAAGGAAAGGAGCTAGGAAAATCAAAGTCCAAATGGAATTGAATCCGCCAATGGATGACAACAGCAACAATAAGGACACAGGTGAGAAAAGCAAGGCCAGGGCCTGCTGCTGAATGAGACAAGGGACCTGGTGACACAGTACAGGGAAAACCCTGAGGCACTAAATGCCTTCTTTGCCTCAGTCTTTACTAGCAAGACCACCCTCCAGAAATCCCAGGGCTCATACAACAGAAAAGGGGAAGAAAGGAAGGAGCAAGTAGAATGTGGAATGCTCTCTTCCTTGGATTTGGTCAGGGAATGCTTCAGCAAAATGAACACATCTAGGTCCATGGGCCCTGATGGGGTGCACCCACGAGTGCTGCATGACTTACCTGATGTCACTGCAAGGCCACTCTCAATGATCCCTGATCAATCACAGTGATGGGGAGAAGAGGAGCTGGGGATCCCTGTGGATACCAAGTGTTAAATATGCATCAGCAATGTACCCCTGTGACACAGAAGGACACTGGTATCCTGAATTATGGGTGTGGTAGGAGTGCTTTGTCCATTACTGGGCTCCCCAGCACAAGACAGACTAGAGAGAGTCCTGCAAAGAGTCATGAATGTGGTGGCCTGGAGCATCTCTTCTAGCAGGAAAGGCTGAGAAAGCTGGGACTGTCCATCCTGGATAAGGCTTGGGGGAATGTGCTCTTCAGGAAGGGTGCAGAGAGGACAGAGCCAGGTTCTTCTCAGCGGTGCGCAGTGAGAGGACAAGAGGCAGAGGGCACAGACCATGAGGGTGACTGAGCACTGGCACAGGATTTTGGGGGATGTGGTGGAGTCTCCCTCCTTGGAGGGATACAGAATCTGTCTGGATATGTCCTGAGCAATCAGCTCCAGGTGACCCTGCTTGAGCAGGGGAATTGGATCAGGCCCCTGCCAACTTCAGCCATTCTGATGAGGAATGATGATCAATAAATGGCATCATATTTTTGAAAGACTTTTTATAACTTTTAATTATTTTATAATACATTATACTATACCTTGTACAAATAGTATTGCTGTAGTTTTTCCTTATGATGACAAGACACATTTTTCTTGTCTATTTATTGAGGCAGAGATTAGTGCATGGCACTGGGTGTCATAAAAACTTTACAGTTCTAAAAATGAACATTACAGGCTGATAATTTAGGAAGAAAAGTATTTCAGCCACAAATCTTTCGGCTCTTGAATTTTTCCATGTGAGTGGTAACAGGGTGGATGGGTGGATAGCACTGGTTAAATCAGGTAACGTGAAAGGCTCAGCTACATGTGAGGGGAAATCACTGGGATATGGTTATAAAGCTCAAGAAAAGAGCACTCTTGTAGAAGTCATGGGGGGAATGCTAGGACAGTTCAGTACAGGGGAATAAGGTTTACAGATCAATGTATGTCTCCCTAAGCTCACAGAGGATGAGTCTGGAGTGACGGATGGGCTAATACTGACTGATTGAAACTGGCTACATTTCACATTTACTGCAAACAGTGACTTTTCTAATGCAATATGGCCAGTCTGGCAGCTTTCCATCCTTCAGAAAACAAAAAAATCTTCTGAATGAAGAGGAATACTTTGTTCTATTATATAATCTTCTCACATAGTTTTTTTTTCCCCATTTAAGATGCTGTGTTCTGGCCATCTGGCTGCCTTGCACTTCCTTTGGATCTGTTATTGAAACAAACAAGATAGACTGTTGAAAAGACCAGTATTATTTAGCACAATATTGAATCTGAAAGACNGATAAGGCTTGGGGGAATGTGCTCTTCAGGAAGGGTGCAGAGAGGACAGAGCCAGGTTCTTCTCAGCGGTGCGCAGTGAGAGGACAAGAGGCAGAGGGCACAGACCATGAGGGTGACTGAGCACTGGCACAGGATGTTGGGGGATGTGGTGGAGTCTCCCTCCTTGGAGGGATACAGAATCTGTCTGGATATGTCCTGAGCAATCAGCTCCAGGTGACCCTGCTTGAGCAGGGGAATTGGATCAGGCCCCTGCCAACTTCAGCCATTCTGATGAGGAATGATGATCAATAAATGGCATCATATTTTTGAAAGACTTTTTATAACTTTTAATTATTTTATAATACATTATACTATACCTTGTACAAATAGTATTGCTGTAGTTTTTCCTTATGATGACAAGACACATTTTTCTTGTCTATTTATTGAGGCAGAGATTAGTGCATGGCACTGGGTGTCATAAAAACTTTACAGTTCTAAAAATGAACATTACAGGCTGATAATTTAGGAAGAAAAGTATTTCAGCCACAAATCTTTCGGCTCTTGAATTTTTCCATGTGAGTGGTAACAGGGTGGATGGGTGGATAGCACTGGTTAAATCAGGTAACGTGAAAGGCTCAGCTACATGTGAGGGGAAATCACTGGGATATGGTTATAAAGCTCAAGAAAAGAGCACTCTTGTAGAAGTCATGGGGGGAATGCTAGGACAGTTCAGTACAGGGGAATAAGGTTTACAGATCAATGTATGTCTCCCTAAGCTCACAGAGGATGAGTCTGGAGTGACGGATGGGCTAATACTGACTGATTGAAACTGGCTACATTTCACATTTACTGCAAACAGTGACTTTTCTAATGCAATATGGCCAGTCTGGCAGCTTTCCATCCTTCAGAAAACAAAAAAATCTTCTGAATGAAGAGGAATACTTTGTTCTATTATATAATCTTCTCACATAGTTTTTTTTTCCCCATTTAAGATGCTGTGTTCTGGCCATCTGGCTGCCTTGCACTTCCTTTGGATCTGTTATTGAAACAAACAAGATAGACTGTTGAAAAGACCAGTATTATTTAGCACAATATTGAATCTGAAAGACATTCATACTGAAATTTTTCACTCTTCTGATAAGCCTTTTTAGAAAGAAACAGGGATGGAAGTTATTGCATGTGAATTTATCAGTGTTTGTTTACTGTGAGTGGAACTTCCAAAATTTAACAGATGAGAACCTGAGTATCTGAGTCTTTTTTCAAAAAAATTATCTCTCAAGATAGAAATAGACACTAGGTCCTACTCTGAGAAAGATCTAGGTATAGTATGTACCTAAATTTATAATCACAAATCTACTGAGGAAGACTGTTGGAATGATTCATATAAGAGGTGAAGAACTGTTGTCACTGTCCTAGTTCAGCAGGTGGGACCAGTTGTCACTGTGTGGGGGTGGCCAAAGCTATGTATTCTACCCCCATCTATTCATTCCCAAGGTCAATGGCCCATTTGCAGCAGCTTCCCAGGGAGTCGTTAGCACCTCCCCTCCCAGCCTGAGGGGGCGTAGGTGCTAATGGGCCATCAACAGTCCAAAAATAGCCCATGACTCACAGAGTTAATCACCCATTGTGTGAGTCCCCGCCCCACGGGAGGGACTGGATGCTCCCTGAAGGTACAAAAGGGGGTGGGTAAGAAGACCTGGGGAACCCTTTTGTCGGACCCAGAGGAGCAGCAGGACCTTGACAGGAGGAGACCACCACTCCGGACCAGACCACAGCCATCACCTGTACCAACAGGTTTTTTCACTTCTTTTTGCTTTGGACTTGGGGGAACCACACAGGTCTCACACAAGGGCTAACAAACCCCTTTGGGTTTGTACCCCAGGGCACTGGGTTACACTGCTGGGTTTTGGGAGTTGACAGCAATTCCCCTTTTCGTCAGGGTATTTACTGTATTATTATTATTAAATTGTGGCTCTGACTCATAATCTCTCTTGTGTTGAGTTCATTTCTCCTGCTGGTTTACCTCTAAACCAGCACAGTCACAACCCATTTGGAAAAGCCTGATTGCTCAGAAAGGGATAGGACGTGTCTCTATGTTAAAATTGACATCACCTGCTTCAAATAATTTACAACCTGGAAGCAAGTGATCTTGAATGCATACGGATTGTTTTCTAACAGGTAAATCAAATAAAAGCATCTCTTACACATCACATAAATGCCATAGATCACTAAATGTCACTAAAGTGTTGGGTGAGCAGCTCATTGCATAACAATATATAACATGTAGGGTGGAAAAAACCTCCTGAATTACCAATCTGAATGTCATGAAAGCAATGGGACTTTTATGCCTGTACTGCAATGTGTTTGAAAATGTTAAGAATCCTAAAGAATAAAGCCTTGAACTTGTTCCAGGATGAAGGGAGAGCATTCTATATCAGACACTATTTTGTAATGAGACATGTTCATTTGTGATGAGATATGAGTTTGAAATTGAATGATTGCTTATTATATCTGTGTATGAAAACAGAACTCAGTCTCACAGAATACACTTGATACTTCACAAATGGACTTGTAAATCTTAGTAGTTGCCATACCAAGCTACTTTGGCCCAAATTCCACGTGACCTGTGGTCTATCACAAGGGAAACTTAAGGCCAGTGATGGTGCCAGTTGCTGACAACAGCATGCCCTGGGTACCTAATATTGATTTTTGTATGTTCTCTTCATATAGCTCAGATTTTCCAGTTCTGGTTAGTTCACTGCCTCTCAACTACCACAGCTTTCTCTGGATCCATGTCCCGCACCTTGCAGGGGTGGTGCTTGATCCAGTTATTTACACACCAAACATAGCAACAACCTAAAGAAATGCAAATTTTGAGCACAGCAGAAAAACTGCTAAAACTGCCTTAATTTTGTGGTACAATTTGATGATGAAACACATATGTTAAGAGGTAGATGCATGTCTGGGTCTCCCTCAGAGAGAAAAGGCACTCAATGCTATCAAAGACCAGGGAGTTTCCTGAAGGCTTTCAGAGAGAACACTCCTAATGAGGGAAGAGTAGGATGTTTTATGCCCACCTCTTTCTCACTTAGATCAATGACAATATGTCTCTGAAAATAACTAATTAAAACTGTATTAGTGAATTGTCATCACAAGAGCTGTATTACAAGTTAACTTTAAGAGTAAATTGGATTAGTCTTTCTTACAATGCATCCTAACATGAAAGTCAGTAAAGCTAAGAGTCCCTGTCCAGTGGGAACTGACTGCTGTATGTCTTTAATATAAAAAAGTCTTAAACATAAATGGTTTTGGAGCCCACAGTTTATGCTGTCCATCTTTCTGGAAAGCTACCCACACTGGCATTTTGCTCACTCAGGGCCAGTAAATTAGTCTCCAAGATGCTTTTAGATTGGTTTACTAATTAATAAGAACTATTGATACTTGAAAATTTTAGATGCCTTTTTATTCAATTACCTTAGAAGGGGAAAATCCTTTCTTATAAATTATTAGACCAGTATTAAAGCAGCCTGGAGACACTGGGATTTCAGTCAGGTTCTGTCAAAAATTTTACACTTCTCACAAACAGATACCTGATAGAATTAGGAAAATAAATGGTGAATGTCATGGTGAATGCCTCCTCTACACACATATAGGGTTTTTTCACATCTGTTAAATTACGTGGATTCCCCCTTTGCCAAGTTTTGTTTGGTGAGAGGAACTGGCTACAAAATGGTTGCTGTGTCCTTCGTACCTTCTTGGAAAGCTGTATCTGCTTTCCTATCATGTATCACCNTTCCTATCATGTATCACCTGTCCTATCATGGCAGTTAGTAAAAATTAAGAATGGCTTAAATTTGGGGCAATTAACATACTGTATTCACATGAAGGAACAGGGAACAAGTTTAAGTACAGAAAGGCCGTCAAGTCTGTTCAGAATCTTACATCTTTACTAGAGAGGTTCCAAGCAGATGCATGTTCCTTCTCTTTCTGAGAGCATTTGAGTTCAGGTGTATCTGTATTTCTGGTTACAGACAGCAACAAAAGACAGGAGCAGTGAACATTTCAGAACTGGCAAGATCTCAGTATCACCTTTTGGTCAGTTGTTCTGTAAGTTGCTGAGATGATCAAGCTGGTCATAAACGAGAAATATTCTTCTGATTTTAGTCCAGTAGCAGAGTCAGAAAACAGAAGGAAGTTTTTGAGTTTCAGTTGCTCTGCACTGGACCTCTAAAGTTCACTATCGCCAACAAAGTGGAGCTGATTTATAGTCCTGACCTGTGTAGAGCTGACTGTGAGGTATGTTGACTTTGCCATATATAAGTAACTTCTACCAGAGATTCAGTGACCAGCAACTGCAAGTTGGTAAAAACATAGAAGGCCACAGCTCTTTGATTATGTGTTTCAGAGTTCTTGGTCTGTTTTCCATCTCAGGAATGCTCAGTTTATCACACATGAAAGAAATATCTTTATAGTGCAATTCCCACAATCAACAAAACTCTTTAATGTTGAAATTAAAGCAAACTGATAAAATGGTTAAAAATGTCAACTGAGTTATGAATAAATTTGGTGATTGAGCTGCTCTTTTGTCTAAAATAGAGGAGAAATACACCCAGTCTGACTAATTATTACTGCAGATATAACAGGAATAATTACTTTTCAACAATTTTTATTCTAGGACAATATGCTTATCAGAAAACATCAGGTGTGTATTTTTGACATATACAAGTTATCAAAAGAGCCTTCAACTACCTATCCTAAGCCAAGGCATCCCCTCCCTTCAGTGCATTAAGGGAAAGTTAGAGCAGGTACCCAAAGAACTGTACCTATAGAGGCTCCATTCGAACTGATGAAGAGCTAATGAAGATGCTGAACTGTTTTCATATGCAAATTATGACGAGAACATGTCTCACACAAGACCACAACACTGGGAACACAGGCACAGTGAGCAATTTGCCTCTTCATGATAAATTTTTTCAGTGCTTGGACCCAAGACAGAGAGATCAGGCAAGTCCTAAAATTTTTCTCCTGGGAAGTTTAGCTGAAATGGATTAAGTAGCATTTTTTGTCTGCCTCTTCATTTTGTCTCAGAAGAGAGAGACCTGAAGACAAAGGATCCTGTCTACCTGAAACCTTCTTGATTGGAGATTGCTTACGTTTACTCTGCAATTTTAATTTGAAGAATGAAATGGAGGGAAGGGCCTTGATACATTTTAGGGCTTCTATTAATTCCTGTTGGAGCCATATGCATAGAAATTTTAAGACTTCTCGGAGAACATGTTCTTCTCAACAAATTGGACATTGAACATGTCATACACAACTATTTAACATGGTCTTCCTATGCACAATATAGCCCCATCCCCAGAAAAGTTACACTGGCAAGCGCATTAGAACTTTGAAAAACAACTTTAGAACTCCACCACGCTAGAGAGTTTTGTTCATTATCTGTCACTTCCTGCAGCCAGTGAGTCCTCACAGACCATGGAAACCGCAAAAAAGGAGATCAGTCATGAATGCAATGGTCTTTGAATTCATTAAGATCATCACTGCTCTGCAGCGTGGCTTTCAATTCCAGCGAGTCCTTTCCATCTGCTTAGTAATCTGATCCCCTGTAAACCTGGGCAACCTTTGAGATGTGCATTATTTACAAACATATAGTTAGTTTGGGCCATGTTAATTTCTGAATTTTGTTATTCCAGCTGTGAAATGATCCAGTTGCCTGCAGAACACAGCCCTCCAGTGTGGCTGGCATGAGAACACATGCACACTCTGCTGTGTTTACATGGCTTCTGGTGACAAACATTCCCAGCACTGGCTCTAAGGTAATAGAAAAACCTGACACTGTTGCTATTTTTCTAGGAACAGGGAGAGCCAGAGCACATTAATTACAGCATGGCTCTTTAGTCACTTCTGCCCTACGGGACAGTTACAGTATTTCAAAATTGCTCCTTTTCTTCCACCTTTCACTATTGCAGGAGCTTTCCTAAAGGCTAATGGTGTTTACACCTTTCAAGACAGATTAAAAGCCACATGCACAAAAAGAAACCTTTTAGAAGTTACAATCTACCATATGTTCATCTTATATAAACCATGGCTTCCTTCTTGCTAAATTACAACATCATCTTATTTGTGTCTGGCCTGGCAGGAACTCCTCGAGTTCTTTACTGGGTAAGGATTAACCACTCCCTCTGCACTGCTTATTCACATTTCTCAGCAGGTGAGGAGCACACTTTTTCATCATCATCCAAGCTGTGTGTCCTAGTTTGGGTTGTTCTCTTTGGCCAAACCAGCAAACTCTTGTCTTTGGCCCTTGAGAAGTCCAGCTCTTCAGCCTCAGTCAGCACAGGACAAGCCTCCTTCCAAGTCATGCAAAGCTTTTACCAGGTACCAACTCCCTCTTTCTGCTTCCTTTCCCATCCCAGCTGCAGGTGAATCAGCCTGCAGTCGGAAGGAAGGTCCTTACTACCTCCATGGAGCAAAGTATTTTACAGTGAGGGTCTAGAACAACCGGTCTCTTGGCAAATACCACTTTTCCTCTCTGATACAACAGATAAAACACTTTGGAATATCCAACAAAGTTTAATGAGTTTGACAAAATAAAGCTATGACTGTTCTGCAGTGAATGTTAACTTTTATAAATGTTACTTTATGTCTCTATTCTTCACCAGCTGCCTGGTTTTGGCTGTTCTTGCAGATAAATTCTTGAGCTACTGGACTTTCAGCCTGACTGAGCAGACCTCTGGTGTGACTTCTATATCTACACAGGAAATACAAATATTGATTATTCGGAAAACACAAAAGAGCAAAACTCCACAAATATCTGATGTGAGTCTTCCTTACATTGCTTTTTCTTTGAAAATTTAGCACATGTCAAGATGCCCTAAAAATAAATTCATGTGCAGATGAACTCAGAGCAATTTTTTCCTTTCCTGCCCTCCCCCACCTTCCCTCCCTGCCAAAGACAGTCTGGGGAATATCAGCACTATAGATAACTAAGTGAAAAGTTAAAATGTTGATTTATTACTCAGTGGTAGATTAACAGTGTGTGTTACTGTAAGCTGTCTGTTTCCATGCTGCTCATTCCTCTGTCTCCCCTCCAAGTGGAGCCATCTGCTGTGTTAACAGAACTACCTGGGGAAGGAGGGCAACGTGTACAGTCACTAATCTGTATTCTGAGACTTTTTTTTTTCCTCCAAGGTTTTGTTGTTGTTGTTGTTGTTGTTGTTGTTGTTTTTTGTTTGGGTTTGTTTTTTTGTTTTGTTTTTTGTCAGGTTAGCTCAGGGGTTTGTTCACAGGATATCCCTACAAGCAGTTATGCTGGCAATAGCAAGGGTGGGAATGAGGGAGGATTCTGTGATGCAAAAGTAGGGCTGTGTCCAAAAGTGTGTTGGCTTTGGCTGGGATGGAGTTCAGAAATGAGGAGCAACTTAGGCGAAGGTAGAAGAGTATCAGTGCTGAGTGTAAACCTTTTTTCTCAGGAAAAAGACATTGCAGTGAAATAATGTGCAGCCCATGGAATTTCAACCATACCAGGGGCTGTGAAGGTGAAATTGAGTTTATAGGATCTACTGACTTTTTTTCTCCCTTCCTCATCTCGAACATCATTCATGATAATAAAATGATTAATTTTTCAAGACACCAGCAGTATTCTCTCACAATACATTCAATTTAAAAGCTCTGCTCATACATCTGCTGTGATAGGATATATCAATGCTGGCAAAAATATAAAAATGATGCCATCTGTTGTTGGATTGAATACAGACATCAATTTCTTTAACTGGGCAACCAATCTGAATTGTTCACAGCAGAGGTGAGCAGGGTATCCTAAACATTCACGGGATTGGCAATCCTTGTGATCCAATAGTTGCTCAAATATCATTTGGTAACTTAAAACATCTGATAATCACAAGTTAGACAAATGACTTTCACCCTTTTTGACATTCCAACCCCAAAATTAAATGTGAGTTTGCATCTGGCAACTGAAAATCAGCCTGAAGGCTTTATGATCAGAGAGAATAATATATGGCAATAATACATGTGAACGAACTACTTTACATCTGCTCTATTCCTATATATCAAGCTATAGTTTAGTTTTCCATATCTCTTTCCTGCTCTTGCAGTCAATTCCTGTGAAATAAAGGTGAAAGCATAAATACCATGATGTAACTTCTATTGTTAAAGGATTAATAAAATTCTGTTAAACCCAAATATAGGCCATGTTTGAACTCCATGACAATACCCCACGTTTTGTACCATATCAGTTCAAAATTAATGAGAAATAATGATGCATTACATGTAAAAATATTACTATAATTGTTGTAACGTTGACTGTGATGTTTATTTTGCATATATATTCAAATAATTTCAACTCTTTAGACCCAAGAAACTAGGCACTAGCCTGGAGTATTGTCAGTTGTTCCAATTAAGACAAAGAGTGCTTTTGCCCTTTTTGTAACTCATTTGTTTTATTCAAAAGTAGCCCAGCATTTTTCTTTCCTGTATTAACCCCTATTTTCCTGAACACTGGAAGAACTGAGTAAGAATATTTATCCCAAGCTCATTATCTTATGCTATGTCAGCTATGTCTGAGTCCAAAACTCATTTGCTTGACTGTGCTTAAGGTAAAACCCTGGTCTTCATGTAAGTCTTCAGCTTTACCTCAGACTATCAAGTTTCACACCATGAACTCAAGATGAGGCCACACCTTGAGTGTTGTGTTCAGTTCTGGGCCCCTCAGTTCAGGAAAGAGATTGAGGGGCTGGAGCGGGGCCAGAGAAGAGCAAGGAGGCTGGAGAAGGGACTGGAGCACAAGTGCTGTGGGGAGAGGCTGAGGGAGCTGGGGGTGTTTAGCCTGGAGAAGAGGAGGCTCAGAGGAGACCTTGTCATTCTCTACAACTCCCTGAAAGGATTTNCAGAAGGTGCATTTGGCTTCTTACTCCCAGTCCCCATTAACAGCTTTGGCATCTCCTGCTTCTGCTGTGGCACCTCTCCCCACACCTGGTGTGTGCAAACCCAAAGCAGGAACACCTGTGGCTCTGTGCCGCAGCCACTGACAAGCACCTCAGTGCAGCCCAAGCTCAGATGTCCTACTGCCTCTCCCCAAAAACATCTTTTCCTGGGTTACCTTGCTGTTGGAAAGGAAGTGACAGAGCATTGTCCACTAGAAGAGATGGAGACTAAACTTCATATAGTGGCTGCTGAGCTGTGAAGTATGTGATATACTGGATTAATGTAAGGAATATAATTAAAAAGAGCACAGTTATGTGATCACCACATCTTGAGGATCATCCTGGACTGATCTTTTCACTTCTAGCACCAGAGAGAAAAGTACTGAAAGAGTTATAGTGGTGGAATAGAGAAAATATTCTACAAAACCTCCCCAAAATGTTAAATTAACCTATGCAAATAACTTCTAGCAGACTCTGGAATGCTTTTGCTTCCATTTGTCTCTTACTTAAATGGGATCGACTATAAGCAGCTGTTTTATACTATGGAAGTAGCTTGTGTCAGTTCCTTGCAAATTCATGCAAAACCATCTCCAAATTAGACTTTGCATTTATAACTTCTAAAGGAGAAACAAATGTTTCTCTGTTGGGCACACTGTCTTCTAAAGGGGAAGACACCCATTCAAGCACCTGTTCAGAATCTGGCAATTGGTATATTTGATCCCCTTGTAGCTCCCAGCCAAGATCTGCATCTGCCAATTGTGTGGAATATGCTGGGGTGGGTTTACCGCTGTCTCATCTGTTGAGCCTTTCCAGCTGTACATGAAACACCTGCACTTGGGAACTCTTACAGCCTGAAAACTTCTATTTCAGTTAGCACTTTATAATTTTTTTAAGTACATTAAACACCTTCAGCAGAAAAGACCATAAAAGTGCCATAAAATGGTTAATCACAACAGTGCAATTACTTGACTCTGTCTGACTAGTAACTGATGAACCACATCTGGCCCACAGGCTGCTTGTACCCAGCCTCAAACCAAGGTCCTCAGAAAGTTGAGAAAACGCTGCAGTTGGGGTTGCTATGGCAGAGGTGATGCTGCTCAGGTGTCCCTCCATCCTGCCAGGAGGAGCAGCAGCTGCACAACGAGGATGAGCAGAGCTCCAGTCTCCAGGTGCATCCCCTCAGGGATTGCATTTTGGGTGAAGACTCACGGTAGCTGCATCTTTGCATCCCAAGTGTCTCCTTGGAACAAAGAAAGGTGGGTTTCGGCAGCTCCCCTCAAATAATCTGATTTTAAGTACATTCCTGCAACCCCCAAAATTCCAGACCTAGCTTCTTATTTAAATTCTTAAAATAAATATTCAAGTCAGTGTTTTTCACTTGCTTTTAAATTCTGTCTGATGTTTTTCTTGAGTTAATGTACAGAAAAGAAAGGAGTTCCATATTTGGAGCTGAAAAGACAGTCATGCCTGTCACAGGATGTAATGCTGAAACACAAGGAGAATGGTCTGATTTCAATCAAAGACACTTCAATTATTTAGTCCGTTTAATCTATTATTGAAAAACTCTCATAATGCAGCTATAGAAAATGTTCCTATACTGTCCTGTTTTTTTTATTTTTTCTGGCATTGTATCAGGAGTTTCCAATGTTCTTAATAAATCATAGCTAGGTTATATGTCCTGTAAAATTAAGCTATGAAGCTTCAATATTTCATATCATCTTAGTAAGAATAGCCTACTAGAGCCAGTGAGTTGTTCAAGATGGGTTAAAGTACAAACCCCAAATAGCTAAACACTGATTTATTTTTAAAAGCAGATGATCATTCTGAGATTTCTTCAGCACCTTTTACAATCAGAATTTTAGCATGCATATGTAAAACTTTATTTAGAGCTTAATCCTCCCTAACACACTTCTCATGAAGAAAAAAAAAATCTACGTTTACTGACTGTGATTACTTAAATTTTTTTAAGGATTTGGAGGCCTGTAACTCTGACAAGGTTATTGGAAAGGAAGGTGGTCCTTTAAATTCCAGCAAGAATATCTTTTCATTCAGCCAAGGTCACTTATCAATCAAACGAGTGTCATTCCGTAAACACCTCTGAACAACTGTGTTCTATTATCTAAATGGGAAGGAGAGGTGTTAATGGGTGTCTGAGGGATGAAATCAATTTAGCTTGGAGGCACTCAGCTGTTAGAACAGTTGTGAACACGTCTGGCTGCTAATATATGCTGATTAGTATTAATATCATTCGATGTCTGAAATGCGACTGGAATGGCATTTCTAAACCAATGAGTGGTGATTACCACTCTGTTTTTTTTATCCTCTTGTTTGAGTAATCGCTTGTGGCTGTGTGGACTATCAGGTTGGCAACACACAGAGCACCGAGCCTGAAGATTTTTACCCACAGGCAACTAGTTCTTGCAGTGAACCTGCTGGAAAAGGAGAAGACAGAGCATTTCACCTGTTATTTACTGGCAGCAAAGGATCCTGCATAGCTCACTGAGAAAGTGAGAAGGATCTCCTCTAGGAAAATAGCAACACAAGTTTATCATAGTATACTTGATGCTTATGCTGACAAAATATGCTTAATGAGTTGATGCTGGTAAGTGGAAGTGGAGTTTCCAAGTGCTGAATTACAGAATAAACTTGCTTTCTGTCTGTGATTTCCATCCCCCCTGAAATGATGTCAAATGATTGAAAAGTTTGTTGCCAAGGGGAAACATCAATTGAAGTTATCAAAAAAAAAACAAACCCCAAAGACAAAATGAATGTTCAGTTGATTTTGCAAATGAGTAACTTCTCTACTGTTATATTTGAACAAAAGAATGCAGAGGCATCAGGAAAAATCAGGGGCGTCCAGACTCTCTGAACCATCCTGTATCACAGCAAGGCATCTTTGCAACAGAAGTGCACTTGGTCTGCCTGTCTTACAAAAGGAATCTCTTCAAGAGATGATTAAATCAGTTTCCGGAAAGCTCCCTGCTTTGATTTAAAACTATTCAGTGATTTCTGAGAGAATACACAACCAAAAAATCAGCACTTGAAGGGCAGGAAAAGGAAAATATTAAGGAATTATCAAGAGAGTGCTTTACTAAAACAAAACAAACAAAACATTTACAGGCAAAACTGGAAACAGAAGACAGGATTTTAAGATCCTGTGAAGAAGATGGGATCCTGACAGAAGATAGTTATTCAGATGTCTTTACCCAAGCTTGATAAGACAAGTGTTCTAAGTCTTGATCACAGGGTAACAAATAGTTGAACTGATGAATATTACAAATAATGCCTTTATTATACATAGGGCCCTTACATGTGAAAATAACTAAGTGTACCTACTTTGTTTGCAAGAGGAAACAATTCCAAAAATCTAAGTCTTCATCAGAATTGTTTTAAAGCTTTGCGAGTTTATATAAACTGCACCATATAGCTTAATTTAAAATACCCTCATTCTTATTGTCAGACTTTATGCTTAAGAAAAAAAAAGTCCAATTGAAACAATTCAAAATTGCAGCATTGTGGCATATTCTAAATGCAATCCAAGATTCATCTGGAATATTGTGTCAGCCAAGGTCAGGCTGGAAAACATGCTCAGATGCCTCAAAAATAAAATTGTGAAGCACCAGTTCCAAGCACATTTGTCCCCCCCCACATGAATGAGAAAAAGTAAATCTTTCTATGATGCTGGAATGCCACTGGGGAACATTTAGAGCAATACAATCCATCATATCTCCTTGGATGAAATATACTCCTTCTCCTGTCTACTTGTCACACAGGGAAGAACAGTCAATTTGGAGGGAAAAAATGACATGGGACATAAATAAAAAGAAAAAGCACCTTCAACATATCTGTGCACACAAAGAAGATCTCTGTTAATTGCTGGGAATAAATCCTTAAACTCTATAGAGGAACATCAGGAAAAGCTGCAGTTGGGTTCTCATGGAGATAATCTTCCTTCTATATTTTAACCTGTGTTTTTTCAGATTGAGGTAATTTGCACATGGATTCATCCCACTCCAAACAAAAACGAAGTCTTTGCATCTTAGAATTAATGAATCCAGACACTTTGTATATGTGTTCATAAGGACACAATGACAGGCTTGTTGCTGATACAAAACCATGGGTTAAACAAGACTGAAGCAAGTGGATTTAATTTGTAAATAATTGTAGCCACTGTTTAATTTTGCTTAATGTAATCCAGATGATATATATACTGCAAATTAATTTAAACACAAAACAGTTAAGATACAGGTTTAAGGCAATAGTGTAGGTAATTCAGTTTTAGTTCTTATTCAAAAAAAGTAATTATTCCTTAAGTGTTGTTGTTTCTACCATAAAACTATAGAGCTTGTGAAAGAAATAGAAAACAGAACAGAGAAGATTTAAAAAAAAAAAAACAAAAAAGAAAATAAAAGTAAATCAGAAGTGACATTTTAAAAAAAGGAGGAGATTCAATGCAGAAAAATTGACTCCTTCTCTTGCACCAGCAAAATAAGTTTTAGTAACCTGATTAATGCATTACAACATTTAAAAATTAACATTTTTCAAAGATAATAAAGTAAATTGTAAAAGGGTGGAAAGAAAACTCACTTGGTTTAGAATTAATCTACTTTCACAACAGACTTTTGGAATATACAGAACATCAAGCTTATGTTATTAATGATGTCCAAAATAATTTTACAAATATGGATTGTGCTCTAGTATTTCTACTGAGACAACACAAACACTTTAATAGTCTCTGTTGCATTTGTGACAATTAGATTCAAGAGTAGAACTGGACAGCTCTTTCTTTGAATCACTTCAGCTGTGCCTCAACTCATTTATGCATTGAAAAACAGGTAATACAGTTCATAACTACTTCTGAACAGAAAAAAATTCAAATACGATTTCCAGTTGCTGAGCATATAAAAATTGGAAGACGCAAACTATTTAATGAAGCTATAGACCCTGTGTTTGTGGAGTTTTTCCCGGTAATTTTGAAAACATTATGTCACGTGAAAGGGAGGAGGGAGACAGAAATGCAAAGATTTCTAGTCTTAACTGTATTAATAGAAGTTATTAGCTGTGAGCATCCTTGGAGTAATCAAAGCTTTATGAACCCAGCACTGCCTGCCGGACTAGGACAGAACACAGGCTGGAAAGATTTTTGACTCCCCTATGAGGACCGCATTTAAGTCAGGGAGAAATTATTAGCAATAAGCACTTCTAGACAGTCAGAGCCTTATGTCCCCAATACTGTCTGTCAACTACTGGACAGCCCACAGGTTGGAAGGGTTTCTGACTTCTAATATGAAGCCACACTTAAGCCAGAAAAGAACTTTTCTCACAACAGCTCCCAAAATAACATTTATTAATACAAATATGTGACATTATTGTGGGTTCTGCTTTGCCGGTGAGAACGTTCAGCTGCAAGATTG
>VWZD01000213.1:91468-126817 GCA_013396695.1 Sakesphorus luctuosus
CGCTGCCCCAGCCGGGGCGGGCAGGCCGTGATGCTGCAAGTGGTGGTGAGAGTGGAACAGAGACCAGGACCCCAAATGCAGAAACCAGGAGAACAGTTGTGGCAAGGAGAAAAGAACCAGCTCACCAAGAAGCAGAAACAGCAGCAGCCTGGAGCAGCCCGGAGCAGCCAGGAGAAAAAAAAACTTCTCTCCTCCACAGTGCACACACCCCGCTCCTGCCTTCAGCCAAGCTAAAAAAGGAAATGTTCCCCAAAACCAAAAGAGACAGCCTGCCCTCCATCCAACCGATCAAGAAGAAGACGGTAGCAGTTAACTACTTCTTTTTGTTAACTAGTGGCATGGGCAGTTAGTGGCAGGGGAGAGAATTTACATAATAATTCCAAACTACAACAATATAGGAGGCACACAGTGCCACTGCTTGCTCACAGTCTTTTTTGGATTATTTTCGGTTACTTTCTAGACACTTTTTTTGGCATCTTCTCTGCAACAAAAATGGAAGGGCATTGTACCTTATCTGAGGGCACAAACTGATGTGGAAATACATCTCCTGTATTTGGTTCAGGGTTTGGAACATCTTTGTATTGTCTTCCATGGCAAAGAGGTCGTGACTACGTGTTCTTTAATTCTAGAAGTCACTATATTGTCTGCAAGCCTTTCTGCTGACATCCTTACCCTTCTATTAGCTCCTCTTTTCTGTATCCTATTATCCACATTTTCATGGGTTACCCTCTGTCACCTAAAATATTCTCTTCATTTCATGAATAAGATTAATGGCATAAGCCCCCAGTCTTTCTCAGTACCTTGAAGTCTGGTGATTGCTCAGGTAAAAATTGTTGCCGTGGAAAATTGTTTCTGTGAGTCTGAAAGTAAGACTCGGAGCCAAGTTTTGAAGGAGATAAGATAAAGGGTGGGTACTTTAATGAGCAAGCCTGCTCATCCAGGAATACATCATCGCGCACTACCGCAAGCTTTAATTCTACAGTTTTTATAATATAATCTATCCAATCACTACAGTCCACATGTCCCAGTTCCACCCTTGTCCCCTCCCAGGTTCCACTCCCCCTGGATTGGGTCTGGGGTCGGCCGAGACCCTCCGTCTTCCTCTTCCTCCTCTTCTTCAGCATATAAAGGTCTTTGGACGTCCTCCAGGGCTTCAGGTCACTCTGCTCTATGTTTATGTTAGCTTCTAATCTGGCACCTTGAGAGAGAGACTAAATAACTGGCAAATTTAGCAGCCTGTTCTTGGAGCAGGGGTTAGAGATAGGGAGGAATCTTATACTATAAGCTTCTCACTAAGTATTAACTCACTACAAACTACTATGTTTCTAAAATCTACAAAATGTGAAAAATGAAAAAACTGAAAACCCCTTGGCAACAAATTATCTTGTTGATTCCATAAATTTCAACAGCTTTTTTTTTTTAATTTCATCTTTACATTTTTATCTCCAGTATTTCATCTTGCCCTATATACTCTGCCAAATTTTTAAAAAATGTAGCAACATATGTTGTTTCAAGACTAGTACTAGCTCTTTTGTGTTTGGTTTATTTTTTCAAATAAGCTGTAAATATCTCAGGATCTACAAGTGAATAGCAATTATCACTCACAAATAACTTCTAATATTCAGTATATTATGGATACTTGACTTTTTTTTCCAATCTCAGATAATAACTTCCTGAGACAATGAGTTGAATTGAAAGAATATTTATAAAGTAAAAGTGAGATTTTAAGAATGCAGTTGTTCTGCATTTTATGTTTTACTGGCTCATGTTTGTTCTGTCTCCCAGAAGTCAATGCCGATGAGCAAGGGAAAAAAATCCAAACCAACTCTTATGGGACACATTGCTTTGTCTGGCTGAGTTAGAATTGCAGTGCCTAGTGAGATAAGTGGGCCTTGTGCTTAAAATGTCTCACCACCTGTTTGAGAGACAGCATCTTTGTTAAATTCAGCAGATTTGTGGAGCTCCCTTTTGTTTTGCTGAGAGTTCATGTTCTGGCTTTGAAATGTAAGCTGGAGTCTTGCAGCTAGAGAGGCGTTTGACTCTATCCTCTGAACATTTTCCCCCACCCCTCCATCCTCCAGGTCATAACCAGGAGGAATGAGAAAGGGAGAACTGTTGGTTAGGTCTGACCTAAGGGCAGGAAGACCTTCCTTCCGTGCAGATAAGCAGTGTGCAGCCACTGCTTCCCCCTGAGAGCACATCTGAGAGTCACTTGCATGCAAAGGCAGCTCCTCCAAGGAGCAGGATGACTAAACAGGTTGCTACAAACAGGAGGGAAACTTAAAACCCGAGAAAACACAGCTAGAACACCTGCCTTAACCTCTGGGACCTTTTGTTAGACACATGAACTGTGGGGGTCGACAGTGGGTCTGTGGATCCTCTGATGTCTGAGGTATTTGATGAGGAAATTGATCTCGAACAGTTCAAGGGGTATCATTGAAATAAGAGTAGTTTGGAGTGCACCCTTAAGGGGGAGAGAGTCACCTGAAGAATGTAGCAGACCTTGTAGCCAGTAAAATGTTTCCATCTATGCTAAGAGAACTGACTAACCAATTATGTGATGACATGGTGTAGAAAAGGATAGATAAAACTGAAGCTGTAACTAAAGTTCTCAGTTCTTTGTTCTGCTGCTGCTTCAACCCGTCTTGATCTCTTCTCTCCGACATAACTCACCCCTACCCCGACAATGAACCACAAATTCTGAATAAGAAAGGGGCTCTCCAGTAGAAGGACAGTGTTCTTAGGAAGATGGGAGCCCCTGAAGACCCTAGAAAGCACAGCCAGGAGGCACCTGGTGGCATGAGAGCACAAACAGATCTGCTTCATGGCTTCAGCAGAGCTCCTGTGTGCAGGGCACCCCTTGCACTCCCAGTTATTCGCCAAACATACACTTTGCCTCTCATTTTGCTGTTGGGACAGGGCAGACAATGAAAACAGATGTTCCCCTTGCCCAAGGTAAGTCCTCCTTTGGAAATCACAGTCTGGCTTCAGACCCTTTTGTGTTGTTTGCATACTGGAGAGTACTCCAGCAGATAAGGGAAGCCAGGAACACAGACAGCAACTGCTGAGCCAGCCAGGCCAGGCACTGCCAGATTTTAATCATTTTTTGTCCTTAATTTTCTCTTTTCACCTTAAAGAAAGTCAACTAAAAAAAAACAATGGGTCTGCCTGTGTTTTGAAAAAAGATAAAACACCACATCCAACCCCCTCCTCTGCCTAATAACCATATTTTTATTCAACATAGATCTTTCACTTCATATGCAACATAATGGACAGAAAGTAACACAGCTGCTGGTGGAATCATGTTGCAAGACTTTGCATGTCTGCACTAGATGATCCCCTGGGTTGCATACAAAGGCTGTAACATGTTCGCTGTCAGTTGGGTTTGTGGGAGGATCTTTGTTTTCTGTGGGTTTTTCTTCGCGTGTATTGTACTTGTGAGACCTTCCTGGAACACATCTGCATTTTTAATAATGTGTGACACATCAGTGTTTGAAAATAACAGTCCACATTTTGCTGTGAAGTAACATTCACAGCTCAGTTTATGGAAAACATTCCCCTGTCAATTCTCTGTAATGCTGAGCTCAGTACGGGTGAAAGTTTCTTTTTGAGAACCTAACAGGTACTTGAGCAGTGAGGCTCATATTTACTGGGTAAGCAGTCAAGCCCCCAAACTAGTTTAAAAAAGGATGCTGCTGGGCAGAGCTTTGAGAACACAGACCAAATTACAGCTAAGTTTAAAGAGGTATTTGCAGTCACAGCTGAGCAGTGCTGAGGTGGGAGAGCATCGATCTTTCACTTCTGCACATGACGAAACAAGGTCGAGACGAATTCCAGCTGCTCGTTTGGCTGCTCAAGATGACAGACCATCAGTGCATTCACTGCAAACTCAAACCAGATATTAGCATTCATACTGGGCTGGAAAGAGACCTCTTACTAGGAATTACTCTTTTTTAAACTGTACACGTAAAGCAAAAGATCCAGGCGCAATTTACAGAGTGAATACAATAATGCTAAATTACATGTTTATATTTAATATAATGAAGTTTTTTAGGAACTGAGAATGGGCTCCCCGAACTGGACTGTAGGGAATCTGTGCCTCTGATGACCCATAATGGTGGGATTCCTCTCAGCCACCCCTGGTCTGTGTTCTGAGGGGTTTAAGGTCAGTGATTTGCATAATGTCAGTGTTATTATTTCCCTTGCTAAAATAGAAATGTGCATCTCACTGTAATCTTGACACTCTGACTGACTTTGAGCACAGTTTTTAAGCCTTTTGTTTATTTGTATGGTCATTCTGTTCCACCTTTCCATAAAATTAGGGTAACAAATGCCTGCATGAAAATAAAATGATGGTTAAAAAGTTGAAGAATTTAAAGTTTTGATGAGAAAACACAGAGAGAAGGACTAAGATTGAAAGCAATTGCTTTTATTACACACTCCATTCTTTTTTTCATCCAATTCCCTTTGTTCCAAATTCTGATTTTCTGAGTAAGCACAGGTTTTCTATGCAGTTTTCTTGTTTACTATTGTGCAACAAGAATCCCAGACTTGATTCAAAATAATAATTCTCCTTAATAAACTATCTTTCATTTTTCTTTTCATATCTAATTCTGACAATTCGCTCACTAACACTAGTATATATTTGGTATTTTCTTTTTTTTTTTCCGAAACAGTACATTTACATCAATATTAGAATCAACCCTGAAATGCATAGAATTAAGATTATTTCATGTATTCATTACAGTCTAGACAGTGGATTTAAGACAGACACTGGAGAAGGTGTAGGGGAAATTTACTATAATGAGCAAGAGGATGAAGGATCTCTGTGAGAAGAGGTGTCTGGAAGAGCATCACTGTTTTCAGCCCAGCAACAGGAAGGAGAAAAAAGGATACAATTCCTCTCTGTAAACATCTGCATGCCATAGTAGGAAAAATCTCGTAGATACTGCTGACAGAAGAACCCATGGTTATAAAGTGCTCAAAGGTATGTCTCAGCTGTAAGTTAGAGGACAGTTTCTGATTGCTAAATGTGTTCTGCTATACTTTTACAGTAGGAAGTGCAAGGGTTTGGGCTTCTTTGTGGAAATGTTCTGGCCTAAAATAGATGAGGACTAGAGATAGTGAAACCACCTGAAAAACAGGTATTTAAACCTCAAACCTGAAAGAACTGCTAACAGAGTAAAGGAAACACTGGAAAACTTGTCTGTGGGTAGTGTGTTTTATAAACAAATTTCTCTCTTGTTGACAGAAAGTCAGTATCCAAGGAAAAAAGCTAGCAGAGATTTGCCAAACAGAGAACACCAAATTATGTTTATGTGTCTTCTGACATGCAGAAAGAAAAAAATATCTGAACAAAATTCATTTAACCACACAGTACAGATAATTCTTGGAAACAGAGAGAAAACACTACCTCACTAGCAGTACAGAAAAGGGGAGCACATGTTTTTCATGTCAGGCAAATTCACAGAAATTAATGTACTGATACAGGGATGCAGTATGAAAACAAGCATAATTCATGTGTTTAGTAATGATCGAGAGGATGATGTTAAATGAGCAATAATTAACTTTGCCAATGAGAAAAAGACAACAACACAACAAACATNATGCCAGAGAAAAGGCTGCACAGGAGTAATTTCAGGAGGATGATTCTTGATTCAATACCCTGGGATTAAAATATTTTAAATTCATTTTCTGCATTTGTGACTTTATATAATTTAAATAATTCAATTCCTAGTACATTTTGCTACCTCAAGACTATGAATGCTTCTTTACTTATCCTTTTATCCTGGTAATATGAAAAAAAAAAGAAAAAGTATGAGCACCTATCAAAGCAGCTCTAGACAAAGACTCATATAGGTACGGAATGGAAACTGGTTTTTGCTTGGCTCTTATTTTGTTGAATAATTTTTCATCTTCAGTTTTAAAACTGGGGAGGATATGCTAGATGGAGTTTCCATCCTTTCTGCTTGGGACAGTTGAATGCAGGAATAACTTCAGAAAAAAGTTTGGAAGAGATTTAACTGAAAATCAAAGCATAATACAATGAGAAAAAAGTTTTCTGGTTTAGCTATATGAAAAAATATAAATTGGCTAAGTCTTGCTGCCTGCTATTTTAAAGTTTAGCTTGGAAAGGGAAAACTGGACCAGTAAATATATTTGAACAGTGTTCATGGAATCCACACAGACAATCTTCATGTGGCCTTACATTTGGAACAAGAATGAAAATAATTTTTATGAAAAGATTTGAGTCAGTTCTGAAATTGACTGTGAATTAGATGCACTGAAATTATTTTATACTACAGAAACGTAGTCTGGAGCCTCTGCTGGTGAAGATAGAACTCTCATCATGTCCAAGGGCAGAAAGGAGTCCCTGCTCAAAACAGAGCTCATCAGTTATCTGATTCTCCTCTCCACATACTCCACATACATGTCCAGCCTAACTCAGTTGAACCCAACTCAGCTTCCAAAACTATCCTTATAATAGAAGAGTAGTGTATTCAAGATAAATTTCATTATAGCGTGTCATAAGTTAATGAGAAATTTCTCACCTAGCTGAACTCAAAGAAGTTTCTCAAATTGTCCTTTAATTGACTTTTGTACTGTCTTGCTTTAAGACCTATTGCTGCAATATGTTCTGAAAAGACAATAAGCTTCAAATCCAAACATTATCAGAAAAACCTCAAGTTCTTCCGTTTTCAATGTTTCTTGTTTCAGTGGCAACTTAGGCACAGAATGGTACTTAAGCAACCCAAGTATAAGATGAAAACTACTGGACAGAGAAAAATCAATTTTTTCACCTCTGCAAGGGAACACCCTTTAGGGAATAGAAAGAAAGCAGAATGTAAATAGTTTATTACTTGATGCTTCAGTCTAATGTAAAGGCACCGAGCTGACAAGTCAGCATGCAGCTGACATTGCCAAATGCTTTACTGTGGGGTAGCAGTTTTTCAGTTTGGAGGCATTAACCATTAGATTTATTGATATGGAGAAACAGAGGTCAGCATATAACCTACTGTTTACTAAAGGCAGGGTAGAGTGAATAAAAGATACTGTCTTCAGGATCTTTCATCTATGGAAAAGAAACAAAACAGCATTAAGTCCTGAATTTGAAGCAAATGAAAAAAAAATTTGGAAACACTTATGAAAAGTCCCAGCTATGTTCATTGTCAGGTTTAAACTGTCCGTCCTCTTCACTTAAAAATGATTGATTTAGTATATTTTCTGCTTTGTGTCCACTGACACATCTATGCTGATCTAAAACACACTGATGCTTTTTGGAGGCAGAATCCAACCCAGTGTTTGGCAGCAGTGACTCAGCTGGTGCCCAATCCCATCATATTGAACTTCCACTAACTCTGTTCCCCCATCTGTAACTTCTGACTTTTAGGCATGAGCAGAACCTAAATCTGAACCATGCTAAGCTTCCTGGTGCCCCACCACACATATTCCAGTAGGATTTAAGTACCAGATGTTTGCTCCTGCTGCTCATTGGAGCCCCAGTGTGATAAGTATATTCAGAGCACACTGATTTCTGTAAATCCTATTCTCCATATGCAATTCCTAATCCTCTACATGCAAGGAACAGAATATCTAAGACACTTAATTCTACATTACCAATTCCATTAGAAAAATCCCTAACATTTAAAAATAATTTTGTAAATCTGTCCATTTCCTTTAGCACTTTTAGGCTATTAATTCAAGAAATAACTTTTTCTAGTGTTGTAAATATTTTATTAATATTATTTTGAAATTCAATACATTGAAAGCTTTATTATAACTTCTTATACTCTTATTTCAAAGTGTCTGTGAATTTTGAATACCTGTTTTCTGCAGAGTTTTCATTTTTCAGGTACTAATCTTTAAATGAAGAATGCTTACTTTTCATAGTTCGTATTAACATCTGATCCTGCCTGCTGATTTTTCTCTGCATCTAAGTTATTTACAAAGATTTATTTATAAAGATATCATATCTTGCTACTTAAAATTACTCTTAAACATTTCATGCCTCCTTACAGCTGCAATCTCATCTATTTCTGTATGATGCTGAGTTTGTTCTTCAAGAGTGTAACTTGTCGTACAATAAATACTAATTTTTAGTTTACTTTTTAGATTCAATCTCTAACTAAAAACAAAGATCTGGGATCTAAAAGAAAGGCAAGCACCATCTATTGCCAGCTGATGGAGAGAGGGACACCTTATCAAAGGAGAAGGGGGGCAGTGTAATTATTTTTTTGAACTTGTGGCATAACACAGATATTTTTAAAATTTTTTTGAAAGTACTAACTAGTTAGAGCAGAGGGAAAGGTCACAGCTGCTATACTGAATCAAGTACAGTTACTATCTTAATTGTTTAGCTCAAGTCAGTAGTGGCAGCTGGAATGCACCTGACATATTACCTGTACTGTATCTTAGCCATTAATGAGAAATTCTTAGCAAACATATTGCAATCCTTGTGAAATGCACATACTTCCCTCCTCCATGTCTGCAGGGCACTGTGATTCCTTGGCTGTTGTGTATTTTGGGCCAGGGCTTCACTGGTGGTGTAGCAGCAGCACTTGGTGCTGTCCCCTCTTCACTTGTGCTGCTGTGGAGCTGCAGTTCCACTCCAGGACATCCGTCACCCCTGAGAGAGCTGACATGGCCCAATATTTAGGTTAAACCTTCCCTGTTTCATTTTAGTAAGTCGCTGTCACATCACTTCAAGTATGTGATATCAGTTAAGTTCTGCTCTCTTTGGGGACAGTTATTTTGAAACTGTATTATGCTGGCTACAAAGCAGTTATGCTGCACATTTTCCTACTAAAATTTCCCAAGGTAAGTGAAGTGGAAAATAGCATTACAGTTACTTGAATACAAGTACTGGGCTTGTGTTCTTTCAGAAGGATAATGGCTGTATGAACAGAAAATGTGCCTTTTGCATTCATCTAAAATACTATCCTTTCCTTTCTTGAAGGAGGAAAAAGGAGAAAATTCTGTGGCCCCACAGATCAATATTTCTATGGCTTAGTTTTTGGAAACTTAAGGTTGTTGGTTTACATAATGATATAGGTAGTAGTCCTGTAAAGTAAAAAGTCATTACAGTAAATTATTATACAAGGAATTGGCTTAGATAAGATCCTGCAATTCAAATTGCCTAAACCTTTCTACTGATACTGGAATTTTTTACCCATCATCAATTAAAGATGATCTTACTCAATAAGCAAACCCGCTAAAATATGTAGGGTATTATAACCTCCAGTATTGTTATGACCAGGGAATAAAATTCAATATTATTATAACCTGGGACTTGTGTGTTTTATGTTCTCTCACACTTCCTTCAATTGCAAATGCCTCATCCAAATGTCTCATACTATACAATATGGCTTTAACCTTGAGCTCACCATTTCTGAAGTACTTGCTGTTATTGAATTTTAAGTGAGTATAGAATCTGTATCTATGGATAAGTTTATGGTGCAAATTGTTGTCTCTCTGAAGTGAAAAGTAGCATTTGTTCAAGACGAATCTGATAGATCTCATGCAACAAACTCACAGAAAACAAATACATTTCTAAGTTAATTACTAACAAATCTCTGGGTCATTTCAGTGAGATCAAGATTTAGTACCAGGCAGAAGTTTCTCATATAGTTCAAAATTGACCATGGAAACATAAGGTTTTTCCTAAATATTCTCATGCAGACAGTCACAAAGCTGTTGCAGAGTTTCTAAATATAAAGGCTTTTTCTTTTTAAACACCGGAGTCCCTTGGCTTGCATGTGGTAACACCTACCAGATACATGCAGAAATGCAGAGCTAAAGCTAAAAATCAGTGGTTGCCTGTAGGGCAGGGGCACCTGATCCGAACTGACCAAAGGGATTTTCCAGACCATATGGTGCCATGCTCAGCACACAAAGCTGTGGGACAGGAAGAGGAGAACGTTCAGAGTGATGGTGTTTTTCTTCCCAAGTCAGTCACATTTGATGGAGCTCTGCTTTCCTGGGCATGGCTGAATGCCTCCTGCCCATAGGAAGGGGTGAATGAATTCCTTGTTTTGCTTTGCTTTCCCTTGTACACTGTCTGTATCTCAGCCCAGGAGCTCTTTCTTTTACCCTTCTGATTCTCCCTCCTCATCTCACTGGAGGGCAGCGGAGCTTAGTTGCTGGCTGGGGTTAAACCATGGCAGTCTCTATGAAAACCAGAAATTCTCCTGAAAGACACCTTACTTAATACGAAAAGCCATTATTCTATAAACAGGAATTGACACTCATTAAAGGCAGACATAGTGATCAAACATTTTTCGTGGTGAATATGCTTTTAAATAGAATATAATTTGTGGAAATGAAATGTCAGTGAATATACCCTTAACATGTAAGTACAGGTTACATGTCAAAAACTACATGCATATCAACAGCCACTACAATAAGAACACAATTAATATAGGACTCCTTAAGTCCTATGTTTAAACAATAATAGAAATCCTCATCAATTGATTGTGTGCATGTTTGGCTTTTGTAGGTTAACTGGTGGAAACATCAATATAACTCACTGAACACTGCCTGCCATGCGTGGACAATACTTCTGTATTCAGTTTCAGCACCTCTGACACTACAGGGCACAAATGTGGCCTTACCTTTAAGCACTGGCTGCAGCAGAATACTGTGTCTGATGCAGGTGTCATGGATATTAGACCCCCAGCTTTCAGAATTGATTTCAAAGAGCAGAAGAGTTTCCTGTAATATTGTAAGATTTCCAAGTCTTACCTCTGAATTTCTGAGCGCAATGGAAGGACCCCACAAAAAACAGTTCTGGGTAAACTATTGTGCTGTAGTCCTAGTTCAGCAGTTGGGACCAGTTTATCTCTGTGTGGGTGTGACCAAAGCTGTGTATTCTAAACCCTCTATGCCATTTCTTACGAACTGTTAACAATGGACAATTTGTAGCAGCTGCCCAGGGCACACCTGAGCCCTCAGGCTGGGAGCTGGCTGTGAAAGAAGCCTGTGAGATAAGAGCTGTGATAACTCCCCTGCAGGAAGTCATTAGCACCACCACACCCAGCCTGAGGGGTCATGTCTGCTCATGGGCCATCAGTGATTCCAAAAGTACCCCATGACCACAGAGTCAGATCACCCATTGTGGAACTCCCTGCTCTGGGGGAGATACTGGGTGTTCCTATCTGGACCTGAGGGGATATAATCATGGGGGTTTGGAGACTTCTGGGACCACTTATTGGATCCAGAGGAGGACCAGAACCTTGACAGGACTGTGACCACCACTCTTGACCAGGCTGTGACCACCATCTGCACCAACAGGTTTTTCACTTCTTTTACTTTGGACTCGGGGGAACCACGTGGGGCTCAGCACAGGGACCAACAAACCCCATTGTGTTTGTGCCCCAGGGTGCTGGGTTATAATTCTGGGGTTTGGGGGTTAAACCCAATTTCCCTTTGTGTCAGTGCATTTATTGTAATATTTTTATTAAATTGTAACACTGACTGACAATGTCTTTTGTGTTGGTTTCATTTCTCCTGCTGGTTTACCTTTAAACCAGCACAACTATCTATGCATCGTGTGCCTGTAGCACTATAACTGAGCTAATGACAGCATTGCTTTGATACAGATATCTGAGATGCAGACAGTGAAACTGCAAATGGCTGTCTACAAAACACTGAAGTTACTGGTTTGTATTTGGAACGCTGTTGGAGAATGTAGCTGTAAACAATGACATTGTGGACAGATAGATCAATCCCACATATTTTTTGTTTTAAGAAAGACAAGAGCAGATTTATTTGGAGGTAATGACAACAGTAATACTCCTTAAGAAGAGAAAAGGCAGTTAAATTTTGAATTGCACTTAGTCCTGGGATTGGCAACTTTGGCAGGTAGGACAGTATGACTGAAGAATGCACAGGAAGAGGCCAAGGTGCAAATAAATCTGATCAAAATAATTTCACTGTAAGATGAGACCTGTAGTTCTGTCAAAAACCCCATTTGTCCCACAGGTTTACAGTGTGCTATCTTAGGCCTGGATTTCTGTGGACACTTTATATAGTATCATCTTATACTTCAGTTGCTTAGCACAACATATTATATCTGTCAATGATACTTCATAGTTCCTTTATATATGGCCTACTAATACTGCTAGCTACAAAAATGTCCAATTGGATGAAAAATTCTTTCTGGCAGACCTTAAAATTATGTCAAATACATGAGGTTACTGACTAGGGAACACATATTTCTCAGGAAACAGGTTTTGGCCCAGGATTTTGATATTTTTCTCATTAACTCAGTGGAATCCAAATCTCCACAGATAAGCTTTGATGATAACTAGTTAATTAAATGCTAAAAAGTTCTTCAGTTGAAATCACTTCCCTGACTAAATGTTTGCATCCCACATGAGCTACTTGCATTTCTGTTGTATCAAACTCAGGTACTGAGAGCAAAGCAATTTCTAGATCTGTAGTTGAGATTTAATATTTCCAATTTGATAAAGAAAATTAAAAAGGCAATATTTTGCACCTTCCTTTCATAGCCAGAGGCAGACCCTGATAGGGAAGACCCACACAAACACATCTTGCCTAGCTCTGTAGTTGCAAAGTTTGGGGCACTCCTTTTTGATGCCACAGTCTCCCGTGTCATTTGTTCCTGGACTCACTGTGACCCATCAGCAAAAACCAGTTTGCACAGCAGGAGGAACAGACTGCAGCTGACCCAAGCAACACAGCTGGTTCACATCACCAAGGAGGAAAATACTGTAAACTATAAAGCCAACTGTAGTGACATCTCAGAAGAAGGAAGACAAAAGAACTGTTCTGCTGTATGCACTGGTCTGCAACAGACTGACCAAGCACCTGCAGTCAGTGAGGTCTGGATTTGGAGTGGCATCACTTTTTGGGTTTATGCACTCCTTCCACATTTCTCCTATCTAGAGTGAGATCACCCTTTTTAAAATCTGTAATACAGTGAGAAAACTTAATGTGATAGTTGGGAGGTGGGCTGGATAATTCACTGGGAGTTACTGTGTTTAGCAGAAAATAATTCAGCATTAGTCCCTGGCCCATAGTGTTAATTTCAATCATCTGTGAAGCAATAAATAAAATGAGATCATCCTATTCACTTACATCCAGCTGGTATGCTCCCTAATGTTATCCCTATTGCTCATAATGAGTCCTTGCAGAAAGTGCTTTACCAAAGAGACCACAAACAATAAATACACTTTAAGCAAAGAACATGATTGCCTTTTTTGAAAGCACTGTGACATCAGGAAGATAACAGAAGCAGTTAGTATATAATCTATACAAGTACACAGAAAATGGCTTGATGGGAATTTTGGAGCAGCTTCAGCTGCACCACAAACTGGCTTTGAACATTTAAGATTGTCTTCCATTTGAACACAAACTAGAACAGAGCAAAGATTTTAGGAAACACAGAGGAAACACACTGAAACCAAAGGATTCGTACAGGAATCCCTCCTTGCCTTGTTCACTGCCCTGGCAAGGCATTTCTCTTATTTAGGCTCATCTTGAGAGGAAAAACTTCCAGTGGCCTCCTGACCTGCCACAGACTTTCAGGACTCTTCCCCAAACCTGAGTGGAAAGCTGGTGTTTCAGTCTGTCCTCTGTCACCCCTCTTTGCCTGGCCTTGCTGCAGAGACCCTGATGGAGGGTATGACCTCTTCCCTCCAGATACAGAGCAGCCACAGGCACAGCAAAGCGGCTTTCTTCTTCTTTGTGGCTCAGCCACCTCACTGAACATGCCCAGAGCTGCCAATATACAGCAGATTCAGCCTCTCTACAGCTACACAAAGTGCTTAGAAGAAGAGCTTACCACCAGAGCAAGTAACTGTGAGAACTGCAAGACAGTAAAATACTCATCTACAACTGACTTGATTTGCAGATTGTGTCTCTGTCTTAAAGGACAGGAATACTAAAGACACTGGAGAAATATTCATAAGAGATTCCATACAGATCCTGCAGGACAGGGATCTGGGTGCTGAGCAGCAGCAGGCTCCACACCAGACAGCAGGAGCACAAAGCCCATCCTGGGGAGCATCAACCACAGCACAGCCACGTGGGCAGCAGAGGGATAATCCCACTGTGCTTTGTGTTGGTGAGACCTCAGCTGGAGCACTGAGAGCAGTTCTGGGCCCCACAGTCTCAGAAGGATGTGACAGTTCCTGAGTGCCCTCAGAGCAGGGCAGCCCAGCGGGTGGAAGGGCTGGAAGGCATGTCCTGGGAGGAGCATCTGAGTCCTCTGGGTTTGTCCAGTTTGGAGGAAAGAAGGCTGAGGGGTGACCTCATTGCTCTCTGCAGCTTCCTGAGGAGGGGAATGGAGAGGGAGGTGCTGATCTCTTCTCCCTGGGATGCACTGACAGGATGCCTGGAAACAGCTCAGAGCTGCACTAGGGGACATTAAGACTTGACATTTGGAAGCAATTCTTTAATTAGAGGGTGTTTGAACCCTGGGACAGGCTTCCTCAAGAGGAGGTCAATGTCACAAGCCTGTCAGTGTTTAACAAGCATTTATGCCATGCTCTTTGAACAGGACTTAACCTCTGGATGAACTCTAAAGTGGTCAAGCATTTGGATAGTATGTACGTGTCTTCCACCTGAAATATGAGATTCTATTTTTTTCTGCTCCATTCTGTTCTGTTCTACTCTATTCTAAATGGATATTTATGATAGTTACATACATTATTTACACAAAACGCACAGAGCAACCCCTGACTTCTAACAGAGAAACAAAAAGGTCCTCCATCAAACAGACCATTACTGCATTGGATGTTCATGCCTAGGCACTGGTGCAATCAGTTTTGCCGATGATAGTCATGGCTAAATTATGTCCTTGACTTTAATCTTGTCTTATGAGCTTTGCTATCTTTATTTTATCCCATGTTTAGTTGAGGAGGGAAGGAGGGAGAGAGCAGAGGTCATCTGGAAGCCAATCAAAGTCAACCCCCAAAATTACTGCCCCCAAGTCCAGATTAGAGCTATTTTTTCAAATAGTTTTTCTACTATGAATAAGTTGCCTTCAACTTTCACTTGACCCTTGGGAAACTGTGGAGCAAGTAACATGATGATGGCAATGCACTAACTGCACTTTAAGTCAGTGTGGGCTGCAAGGACAGATGATTCGTTTGTTCACAAATGTTATTTTCAGATCTTGTGAGTAATATATTACTTGTGAATCAAAAGCTGGGAAATACTGACATGGCACTCTAAAAGTGAAAAAAAAATAAATTCTAATAATGACTTTAAAATGCTGTCAAATCAAATGCAATGCAGATGAGAAAGGAGGATGGGTTTATAATTTCCATCTACATACTAATTAAGACTCATTTTTTAATAGTCTGAAACCTTTCATGCTGATAGATCACAAGTTGTGTGTCAAAAAGTAATATAAAATTGTCTCAAGTCTCAAAATAAATCTCTTCAAACTGGAAACTGTTCTCTTTTCATCTCCAAATTATTTCACACACTTTGCATCATGAAGTCTTCAGAATATTTAATCCTAATGAAGTTGAATCATCTCAGACACTTTAAGACACTCCAGCATTCCAGGATTTGTCTCAGAGACAGTGTTATTCAGGGAACCACGACAATCCTGAACACTTCACCTCTCTTCTCCCATGTGAGGTTCTAGCAATAAGATGTGGAACTAAATTCTCTCCCAGCCCTCATTATGGGGGCAAGGAGGTAAGTAAGTAGATCATAGGAAATGACTGGCAAGCTTTGTATCCTGTTTCTTACTCTGCCACAGCTTTCCTATGTGACTATAGTCTGTCTTATCCTGTCTGTGCCTCATATTCCCCTTCTGTGCATGTAGATAACAGGTTTTTCCTCTTTTCATGGCAATGTGAATCTGAATTCATTAATCTTTAGAAGTCCCCTCATCCTGTAAGAGTCACACTTGCTGTGCGTAGCTCCCTCAGTAAACTGGGCAAAGGCTTTTCTTTCTTCCCTGTACTTTTGAAACCACTGCTATTTCACTGTGGCTAAGACTTCCTTTCCAAGGAAACAGAAAACCTCTCTGTCCTTCTCTCACTCATGGCTGCGAATGCCAGTGCCAACATCGAGGCTTTTCCTTAAGCAAAGCTGCTTGAGCATTGCAGACTATGAGAAAGAGCAGGAGAGGCTTATCTTTTCAATTAACTCCCAAAAGATAAGTATTAGGTAACTGCTACTGAGGAATCCCTTTTCCCAGTTCATCTATTCATTCTAAATATGCTCCATTGATGTATATGAAAATATTTTATAATTAAATATGAAAAGTGTGTTATGTTAGGAACAGCCAAGTCAAATGATCAGCAAACACCAGATTGGAACATCTGATATGGGAAGAAACATTACAATGCTTTCATTGATAAGAGATCCAAGTTTCATAGCTTACTGGGTTCCTGGAGTGGTGTGCCTGTAAGAGGTGCACCAGGTTAAATGAGCAAGAGCAAACTGAAGTGATGGTTTTTCACTGTTCTCTCACATACAGACCAAAGCTTTAATCTGCACCCACTGATTTTAATTATATTAAAATAACTTTAGATAAAATGCACCTTTTTTTTTTTGTTTGTTTAAACTTGAAATACTTCTCCTCTTAGAAAAAATGCTTTGAATGGGAACTCCACATGCCTAAAAGGAAACATAGGATTACTTTGTGCAGTCCTTACTACTTCATCTGAGGATGTGAAGAGTTGCAAGTAGGACTAATTTGCTTTTCACCACTACAGGTTCCCATAGGAGCAGAACTTATCCAATAATCACCCCCAATTCATACAGTACCATGTAGCCCACCTCAGAATTGACAATTCTGTGTCAATAAGTATCTAAACACTCTAAAGGCAATGCAGAGAACAGTAAAATGCCACAGGCCAAGTGCATCTTTCCTTTGATCTTAACTCTATGTTACAGTTTGCTTTTTACTAAAACCCCAACTTTACCAAGCTGTTCCTGCTACTCTCTGTCATTTGTACCCCATTCAACGTAACTACACTTAATGCAATTGACAATTGATTTCATACAGGTAATTTCCAATATCTACTGCCAGCCCTTGCACAGAACCTGTCCAGATACATCCAAAGCACCTGTTAAAACAGTATGTTTTCTTTCCAAAGACTTGTCACTGCACAAAACATTCTGGTGAAGCATAAGGCATCAAAGAGCAAATTTAATTATTCATTATTAATGCTGAAAAGTGACTTTTGCTCATTTTAAACACACAGATTATGACCAGAGCATTTACTTGAGCAAAGAACCTCATTCTAAAAATTTAACAGGAAACATAATCATAACCAACTCAAATTTATGCCAGCATACAAAATGGAGAATAAGACATGGGAGCACTCACAGGGAATATAGATTTTTAATTAACAATTATTAAGCACTACTGTCCGAATTAACTGCAGCTGAGAGAGTACTTCTCAAGCAGTAAAGGAATATTGCATGTGACAACTAATTTGTGCAATTACTTCTAAATAATCTCATTTTGCAACAAGGCAGTTTGTATGTTTCTGAGAAGCTGAGTAAATATTAAATTTCAGAAGCATTATTGTGCCATTCTGCACAATTAGGTAGCATAAGCTCTAGTTCTTGCAAAAAGTGACATGAAGTTGTTTTGCTACTGATTTCCTACAATGGTCTGACACTTCCTACAACCACCACAGCCATGCCACTCTGTCTTTTGCTTGTACTGCAAAATGGAACCCTCTCCCTCTGAATCCTCTGAATTATATTTGCCTGCAGGCGAGACAGTTTCCTGCAACACACACTCAGGTAGAAGAGGAATGTACTGCACTTTATGGATTGCAAGAGTGTTAGATGTACACTTTGTCAAAGAAAAAAGCAGACACTGCCCAGCAGGGTTCATGTGGGCAAGAGAGCACATTTTCACTTATATGGCCAAAAATACTGAATACATTCATACAGCAAAAGAACAGCTTTACTCTTTTTTTTCCTGAGCTGCTTTGGTGGTCTGGGTTCATATGTTCCATACAGACTTTCAGAATCTGAGTTATACATTCATGTCTAAAATTTTCCCTCAGTTGATGAAGATCTACAATGGGCACCAGTTTTCAAGATTCTTCTAGGGCACCTAAAGAAGTTTTCAAGGTGTCTGCAAAACCCTGAGCAGTTAGAGCAGGAACCACATTTTCTATGTAGCATTTTCAGATAGCTATTTTTGTTTTTTTGCTTTGAAGAAATCTGTATCAAGTAAGATAAACTCTTCTGTTTTACTACCTGGAGAAAAACTCTTGAAATGCTTTGTTATTTCTATCTCATTGTTCCTTTAGTCTATGGGAAGGCTCACAATCTTTTTTCCCTTCTCCTTAGTTTTGTAGCCCTTGCATATTTAAACTTAAGCAGGCAAACCACGTAAGAAGTCTCTGACAGAGAAACTGAGTCCAAGTAGCAAAAAGAGCACATATTTTACAGCAAGTTTATGCACAGTTTGGAGAGAGCCTCCTTGCCCTGTTCAATTCCTTGAAAGCAGCATTGTGGACTTGCTCACAGCCTGTGCTCCAATTTACCAGGGATGGCCACTTGGCAGCTCAGGCCGGCTGGCTGAGTCACAGGATCTTCTCACTCCATGCCCACATGCCAGATACTGCTAGACAAATGCCTAGAGAAGGTGAATCATGTGCTGGTTTAAAGGTAAACCAGCAGGAGAAATGAAACCAGCACAAAAAAGATTATAAGTCAGAGTTACAATTTAATAAAAAATATTACAATAAATGCAATGACACAAAGAGAAATGGGTTTTAACCCAAAAAAACCAGAAGTATAACCCAGTACCCTGGGGCACAAACACAGTGAGGTTTGTTGGCCCCTGTGCTGATACCCACATGGTTCCTCCGAGTCCAAAATAAGAGGAAGTGAAAAAATCTGTTGGTGCAGATGGTGGTCACAGTCTGGTCAAGAGTGGTGGTCACAGTCCTGTCGAGGTTCTGCTCCTCCTCTGGATCCAACAAATGATCCCATGGGTCTCCAAACCCCAAGATTATATCCCCTCAGGTCCAAGTGGGAACACCCAATACCTTCCCCAGGGCAGGGAGTTCCACAATGGGGGATCTGATTCTGTGAGGGTATTTCATGGGGTACTTTTGGAATCATTGATGGCCCATCAGCAGACATGACCCCTCAGGCTGGGTGTGGAGGTGCTAATGAGTTCGTGGAGGGAAGTTATCCCAGCTCTTATCTCACAGGCTTCTTTCACAGCCATCTCTCAGCCTGAGGGCTCAGGTGTGCCCTGGGCAGCTGCTGCAAATGGTCCATTGTTAGCAATTCATGGGAAATGACATAGATGGTTTAGAATACACAGTTTTGATCACACCCATACAGTGATAAGATGGTCCTGCCTTCTGAACTAGGACAAATCATCAGCCAATCCTGTAAGTCTTGCACTGAATGCAGGAGATAACAGCTGTCCACAGCTGTCTGTCAGTTCCTACACACTCACTGTGCTTTTGCAGCAAAGCCCTGCATTTAAATGTTTAGTGCAGCAGAATTGTTGCAGGACATTTTTCAGGACTTGACCTCCCAACCTAAATTACCAGAGTGCTATGCCAGGCTTTGCACATGGATAAAACACCAGTGAATCAGGTCCATCTATCCAGCATTCCACAATGCAAGTGCAGTGTTGCATACAGCAAGTGGGACAGTTTGAAGGTAAGTCAGAGCAATCATGGTTTGAAAAAATCTCTGTCCCTCTTTGCAAACACATTGGTAGGAAAGATTAAAATGTGCAGAAGATGAACAAAGCTTATTTTATGTGCTTTTGAATTCAACAATCTTTGTTCCCCATCATCCCTCAGTCACAGGACATCATGGAACCCAAATAGCCTTGTGCACATAGAAAGGTGTTTCTTTTTTCAGTGAGCCTGGTTGATATCATAATAATATCACTTACATATGCCTGCCATGATGACGTGGAAGATATGTGCATTTCACTCAGGATGAGTCAACCTCTTAGGAGTATATCCCTTCTTACTAAAATATGCAAAAATGGCAGAAGCAGAAACCATCCTAACAGCAGCATTCATATATCCTGTCAGGGTGCCTCTCATCTTTCTAGACTTTTTATATTGCCCATTAGATATTCCTTTCATTTTAGGGATATGCATTTTGCACAAGTACAAGTGTTTAATAGAGCTCCTCTTATGGGAGCAAGGTAGTGAAATTTTGAGAGATTTCTAAGAGACACAATTTCTCTGAAATGTGATGCTGCAGCTGCTACTTCCAGATAAAGGGCAAGTTTGCCTGAAGGATTTTGCCAGCAGTAGTTAACATGAATTCTGGCAGAGGCCCCAATTTCTTTTCAAAGACAGAGACTGAAGGGAGTTGGCATTTGTTATAGTTTAAAAATCTTCCATGGAATTTTTTTCTCTCCCTTTCCAACAGAAGTTTGGGAGCTGGAGCCCAGCTCCTGCTACCTGCTCCTAGAAACAGCTAACAAAGGGATGGCTGATAGCTTTGAATTCCAGCTTGGTGGGAGGACTGGGGGAGCTGGAGCAGGAGGAGAGAGGTTTTTCTGGCTTTTTTTGCCACACTTCTCTCCTCTGCCTGCTGTGGGGAAGCCAACCACTATTTGCTGGGCTGGTGGAAGCACTTGGAAGGAGCTCCCTTGGCTCATCCCCACAACTCTGTGCTCCCTGATAGCGAAAAATGCTTTAAAATAAATAACTGCTACGACGATTTTTGTATTTTTAGCAGTAAAAGTATTTATTGACAATGCTGGAGGCAAGCCAGTTCATACTGGGCAAAAACTTGCCTAACTTGTTTGTGTAAAATGAGCCATTTATAGTCTTAAGTTCATAGTTAACACTCTCTAATTTCCATATTAATGACTGCGCAAAATCTTGGCGGAGCTTTCCTTTTTGGCTTTGAATTTGGGTAGTGGTCTCCTGTCTTCATCCCTCAGGTGGTCTTGAAGCTTCTTCATCACTGTTGGACTGCTGCCTTTCCTTTGTTCAGTGACATGACCGGTCAAACTTGTAAAATCTTGGCTAAAACTCCAGAAAATCTTGAATCTTTATCATTTCATCCTATTGAAGTGCCTAGCTTACTTTAATGTATGGCTTCTAATCTATGGTACACTGGTCTCTAGAATTGCTAGACAGTGAATACCACAACAAAGCAACTCTAGCACTTTTTCACTTTTCCAGCAGCCTTGCTGTGCAAACAACATTTTGCAAAGCAGAGTTGGAAATTTCACAAAACTAGGGGTTTTTTGGTCTCTTTTCTCTTTCATCCCTGTGCTGTCCTTCAGAGAGAGAGTAACCTCCACCTGGATTTGCTACAGACTCCCTGAGGGCTGACACCACTTGCAGAGGAGCTGCTAATCCCCCATCCCAGCAATGCTTTTGGACAAAGGACAAGGAGAGGGTCCTTACACTGCCCAGGGGAAAGGTTTCAGCCTGTCCCTTTGGCCGCCATTCCCACGTGAGTTTTTTGGAACCACCACCTCTCCCTGGTCTCCCTCTCTGCCTCTCCAGAGCCCATGAGTGACTTTTGCAGCTGCTGCCTCCCGTGGCATCACCTTCTGCTGTCTGCAAATAGAACTGCCCCGAAGGGGCAGAGATAAGACTTGGTCTGTTTAAAAGTTATTTTGGTTACCATGTTGCTGTTTGTTCTGTTCTCTTTTTTTTTTTGTTGTTATTTATATAAATATATATATATATATTTGTACTAAACAACTGTTATCCTTTTCTATAAATTTTCTGATTCAAGTCCCTTAATTTCAAGGGTTTTGATGGTTTTTGGGAAGAGGCCCATTCCTAGTACCAATAGATATCTTAGCTTTCTTTTAAACTCAGACAGCACTGCCTAACAATGTTGCCATGAGCACGAAGACTACCTTTTAAAAATATTTTATCCATTCTTTATATTATTTATACCTATATCCATCTGCCAAGGTTTTAAGTTTGTATATCAGCCTAATATAAAGATTCTAATGAGGCAGAGTAATACAGCACTAGGAGTCACCTGTTTTCAGCCATTCTGTTGTTTATGTGCTTGAAACAAACAGTTTTGGGCAGGTCAGAGGGATGAAGAAGAGTTCAATCATAAAAGGAAGATAATATAACATGAATTACATTATTAACTTATAAATTTGTAATAAAGATTTCTTACTAATTTTGCTTGAAAGTGATTCTTTAAACACCTGTCTTCATGAAAAGTTATCATGGACTGTCTTACTTGCTATCTAGGGGGTTATCAAGACAAAATCCTCTTTAACTTGCCTGACTTATTTCTATTAAACAAAAATCAGAGAATCTTATCTTGGCAGGTGTTCTTCTCAGAAGGTTTTAGCATCTGCTCCTATATTTAGACATGCTATACCCAGTCAGAACTGTATTCTCTGTCTCTGCCTGCCTGCAATAGGATTTCCCTACAATGTAATTTCCCTGTTCCTCTTCCTTAGAGGTATATGGGGGTAAAGGCAATGGCAGGGGTGTGATGTGGTTGGTTTGGGGGTTTTTTTATACTTCAAAGTACATGTATGAATCCTGTTTAGGAAACATCCCTCAAAACACTTTCCATTTTTTAAAAATTCCTCCCATTTAACACTTCTAAATTACTGTGATTGATTTTATTATAAATCCTGTCCAAGACCACTCTCCAAGACATACTTAAATGAGGTGAAATCTGCTGACAAGTCCTAGAAATAATGACCCCAGTCAAAATCAGGAACTACTTAAAATGTCATGTGCATTAAGGACTTGCCATACATGTTCTCCTTTCTTTGTCTGTCCTTACAACAATTGTGACCTCTTTAGCCCAGGCACAAACACAAACTAAAAAATCTTGGAAAAAAAAGAAAAAATATCCAGTTTCTGGAGTACTGGTTAACAGTTCTGGTGTCTTGTCACATACTCAGGTACAAAATTTGAACACTGTTGTAGACTCAAAGGCTTCGTCTGCTCAGTCCATATGTAAATGTGTATCTGTCACTTGAGCAGTTCCCTGACAGCACATGAGACAGACAAGCCAATCTTCTCTGCTACCTGCCTTGTCTTGGTAGCAGGCAGCTGCTGGCTGCCAATGCTCACAAGCCTGTTTCAAGGTGAATTCCTCTTCTGACGTGACCAAAACTTGACTGATACAGGTTTGGTTGCATTTCATAATCACTTTCAGCTGTGTGAGTTCTAAAAAGCTATAGCCCCTTTCCTGACACATAGTATTTGAATGTGACAACAGAGCACACACTAGTCCGTAAAATGGATGAAAACAGGCTGTAGTATTAAAAGTACCATAAACAAGATAGGATGGAAAGCAAACTTCCTGCATCAATGATGAACAAGGAACAGAAGACATCACCTCTTTTACAGGAAATAAAAGGTCAGATGCTTAGCTTTACATTTTTATAGGATTAGAATTATGTGTGGCAAGTTACCAATATCTGCCATAAAGATGCCCAACCAGTCTCATGATCTATTGAACAGCATTTATTAGCAGAAGACTTTATATCTGGTTATGGTCAGGAGAGAATTTATGAAACTATGCCTCAATTTTGACAGAATCACAGACTATTCTAAATTGCAAGGGACCGACAAGGATCATCAAAGTTCAACTCCTGGCCCTGTTCACTGGACAGCCCTAAGAGTCACGCCCTGTACCTGAGAAAATTGTCCAAATACTTCTTGAGATCTGTCAGGTTTGGTGCTGTGCCCACTGCCCTGGGGGGCCTGTCCAGTGCACAAACTCCCTCCGGGGAAGAACCCTTTTTTCTGATATCCAACTTAAACCTCCCCTGACACAACTTCAAGTCCTGTCACTGGTCCCCACAGAGCAGAGATCAGGCCCTGCCCCTCCTCTTCCCCTCACAAAGTAGTTGTAACTGCAGTGAGGTCTCCACTCAGTCTCCTCTTCTCCAGCTGAACACACCAAGTGCCCTCAGCTGCTCCTCACACACTTCCCCTCCAGGACCTTCACCATCTTCATTGCCCTCCTTTGGACACTCTCTAATGGCTTAATATTTTTCTTATATTTTAATGCCCCAAACCACCACAATATCCAAGCTGAGCTGCCCCAGTGCAGAGCAGAGTAGGACAATCTCCTCCCTCGCCTGGCTGGTGATGCTGTGCCTGATGCCCCCCAGGACAGGGCTGGCCCTCCTGGCTGCCAGGGCACTGCTGGCTCATGTCCAACTTGCCATGGACCAGGACACCCAGGGCCCTTTCCCTGGCACTGCTTTCCAGCATCTCATTCCCAGTCTATCTGTACATACAGGGTTGCCCCATCCCAGGAGCAAAATCTGGCACTGGTCCTTGTTGAACTTCATATAGTTGGTGATTGCCCAGCCCCTGATGTGTCCAGGTCTCCTTGCAGGACCTCCCTGCCTTCAAGGGAGTCAACAGCTCCTTCCAATTTCATGTCATCAGCAAACTTATTGTACCTTTGAGTCCTGAATCCAAGCCATTAATGAAGAGATTGAAGAGCACTGGGCTTAAGATGGAGCCCTGTGGAACCCCACTAATTACCTTTCTTCTGATCTTTCAAGCCAAATAACCCAGTTTGAGAACCACAATTCTACTTTGGAAGCATCTATCATAAACAGTAAAAAGTGGCCACGTTACCAGAAAACAATTTCTCATCTCTGTCAGCAGCCAAGAGCATTGCAGTTATTGTGGCTACTTATGACTTGCATTGACACCAGGAGCATTGTGCAACAAATCAAAGCAACAAAATGAGCTTCTTACACCCGTGTAACCCTGAGAAATTAATTATTTGGAATGGTGAAAAAAGCGCACATCCACAATGCAGACAGGACTTCCACAGGTACATTGAAAATAAGACTAGCTCAAGATTTCTGTTTAAGATAACCTTTGATTTGATTATTTGGGCTGGTTTGTTTGTTTATTTACATATGATTTTCACATAATGCTCCTCTAAAGAAGAAATTTGCTACAAGGCAACTGTAATTATTCTGTTAATTACCAAAAGCAATCTAGAGAGAATTATTAATAAGTTATCTACTTCATTTTGTCCTAAGCTGGTAGCCCCTTTGTAGTTGCATAAAATTTTATCTTCAATATGGTACTTCATAGCTAATCTTTAGATATTTTGATACAAAATTATTTTTAGTACTGTAAATTCAAGGTATGCTCAAACACAAAAGCTGTGAAATGGAAACACTGTAGTGCTGACATTTTTGGCATTGTCACTTTATGGAAGGATAAATCTTAATTGGCAAATTATTGAAATGAAAAAAAGACTGAAATGAAGAGCTTCCCAGGAAAGGATTTCTGGAGACTGGAATGTGAGTGTTGTAATGACTGAAAAAAGATTATTATTATTATTATTATTATACACTCACTAGAGAATCTTCATGCTGAGAGAGAAAGAAAAATTATGGCAGGTCAGAAGACTGTGAAACATGTGCCCTCTCTTCTCCTACCCTCCCTTTAATTATTGACAGCCTGTCACTTAGGTGCTGTGCTACAATGAATAATAAAACAGGATCCAAGCTGCATTTCTCTCCAGGATTTACTCTTCCCAATCAAATACTGCCATCTTTAGGCAGACCATATTTCATGTTTACCAGTGTGAGGGGGTTTTAATTGCCGAGGTCACCATCTCAAACAAACAAAAAGCCTGTTACGTCTGAGCTCATCTGGATAAGAGATTGGTACCTTGCATAAAATAGAAGGGGATCTTGAAACATTGCCTTCTACCTTTGGAAATAGGTTCACCACTACCTAAAGACACCTCGGCATTATGTTGGGTGAAACATTAATGAAAACATCCAACTATTTCCCTCATTGTAATGAGAGATGAACAGTTAAGATTACAGCCATACAAGAGACCCTGAGTGCTCAGCACTTCCACGTATTCACACTGCATGTTGTCAGCACACAGGCAGGTCACTGTGAAAGCAGAGTGAAAACTATTACAAATAAGTGGGTTGAAATTACGTTTCATATTTATACTTCTTTTCTTTCCTCCCAGCAAAATAGAACTTTAAGGTGGCATTTGAACATCAGATGATTGTATCCACAGAACTCAGAAAAAGGCAGTTTACCTTAAACAGGTACAGAATATACTACCCAAGTATTCAGCAGAGTAGTAACAATAACTTGCTTTTCCTCTTGCAATGCCCCGAGCTGAGCTGACCAGCCATGAGGAGCACATAATGAATTAGACAGTGCAGCAGTTCCTAATGAAGATCACATATATAAAGGTATAGATAAGCAGCCAAGCCTTCCGTTTCAACATTGTGCTGGTTTTGTCTAAGTAGAATTAATTTGCTTCACAGTGACTAGTATGGGGCTGTATTTTAGATTTGTGCTGAACACAGGGTTGATTAATAGAGATGTTTTTGCTATTGCTAAGCAGGGCTTACACAGAGCCAATGCTTTTCTGCTCCTTGTACTGCCACACTGGAGAGGAGAATGGAGGTGCATGGGAGGCTGGGAGGACACACAGCTGGGACAGGTGACCCCAGCTGGCCAAAGGGATATTCCAGACCATGTGGCATCATGCTCAGTGTATAAAGTGGGAGGGAAAGGGGGAAGGGAAAGCTGTTTGGAGTGATGGTGTGTGTCTTCTCACTGATGGGGACCCTGCTCTCCTGGAGATGGTTGAACATGGGAAGCAGTGAATTCATTCCTTGTTTCCTTTGCTTGTCTGCATGGCTTTTACCTTCCCTATTAAACTGTTTGAATCCCAACCTACCTCTTTATTGCCTCCCTGATCCCCCTGGTGGTGGAATGAGCGAGCAGCTGTGTGGGGCTTGGCTGCTGGCTGGGCTTAAACAACAAACAGAGACAGAATTTTTAAAGTCTTATTGGAATGCAAAATCCAATGCTTTCATTTTCCCCAAAGAATTTTTTTTCATAACGTGAGCTGCTGCTGCTCTCTCACTGTACTGGCAGGATATGGTTTTATAATACATAAATATTGTATTTAGTTGGAACACAACAGAACAGCAGCCAACAAAACACAAATCAAGAGCAGCCTGATTGCCATTTTCAAATAAGCATGCAAGTCAGTTAAAATTAGCTGGGCTTTTTATATTCCTTCATATCCTTTGAAGGAGAAGTCGAATTCTAGATTATGTCCTCACAGATTTCATGATGTTTTACTTCTCATTTGTGCTGTTTCTGGAACTGTAATCTAAGAGTAAACTCTCTGATTTCAAAAAAGTCTTACCTCTTCTCTGTGCTGGAATATCCTTTTATATGTTCACATGCAGTGTTAGTGTTGGGAAACTTATCCTTTAAAGAGATTTTTCCCATCCTCCAAAGAACAACTATTTTTTTTCCCCAGAAGAACACTATTTTTAGAAATTTTATGATATAATTCATCTTCATACTTCATGACTTCTAAAATTTTCTTCCCAGCTTGTCCACCCAATACTCAAAACCATAATGAAATATAAACCTCCCACACTGAACAGAGTGAGATTTGAATCTCTACTGTTTTCAGGATAAGGGCCATATGACATTACTCCTCTCAAATTCTGTTTCATATCTGGGCTTGCTGTAAGAGCTGGCACTGTCCTATAATTTTCTATTTTTTATTTTTTTTTATTTCTACTTGAGCCTTTTGTGTCAGGAAAAAAAATCTGTGAATTCATACAGTCTCTTTTATGCTTTCTTTTTTAATTTTCTAGTACTGTGGACAAAATTGTAAACCAAATAGAGCTCTCCATTGAATAGGTGTTCAATAATGCTCTGACTATACCTCTTGGGAGTCTCCTTGCATAATTACAATGTATGTGACATAGAGCATGAATGCTGTTGAATTATCAGTTGGAGTTTTCTCATCCTGGAAGAATTGCCTCCTGGTCCTACAGAAAGGAAGAGCATGCTTCTTCTGACCTTCAGTAATTAACACTCAACTCACTGAAATATGAAAATCTGACATTTAAAATTATTGTGAAGCAAAGCCAGCATGAAATTTCACAACAATTTTTAATATTACAAAATATCAGGTAGTCATACTTGATGAGGTGATGGTAGGAAGGAGGTGATGGAAAAAGGAAATATTTTTGTGCATGCTGAACAAAGGTTCAAGGAATTTAAAGGTTTCTGTAGATTTTCAGGTAAAACTTTATAAAGACACTTACCTTTCTTTTCCGTGAGAAAGTAAGTAAGTGACTTAAGTGTGATAACCTGTGGTTATTAGTCTTATTATATGAAATATATTCACCACAGGCCTAAATAAACCTTATTAATCATCAATCATTCAGCACTAGAAAAACATAACACAATAAAGGAAAATTTACTTTGTGGAAGTAATGCTTTAGAAACACCAAGCTTACTAGTTGTTCTAAAGGTTGTAGAAATGGAAGTGCTGGCACATGAAGGTAGCTGAAACTTGCCTATCATCCTTTCCCCCAGCTGTAGCACTGGATGAAAAAACAAACATAATCAGCCTGCCCTTAAGAAGTTGCTCAAGTAACTCCTGCTTCCACTGTGTCAAAGCATGGAAAAAGTTGACATGTCCAAGTGTACTTCCATATTTCCAGATAAAATGAAAGACTATAGAAAAAAAATCTCCAGGCATGATCATAGTAATGACATTCACTTACATAGGTGTCATCTTCCCAGGTAATTGACAGCTGGGTCTCTGTCCCTTCCCAGAATAGCCCACCAGTTTCATGCATTTGTGTTGTAAATCACCTTCCACAGGGTATTTGCAAGCTTCACATGGGAAGTGATTCCTGCTCTCCTTTCATAAAACTGGAGGAGCTTCTTCAGGGTTGTTTTATATTTATAGATAAGTATTTATATCTTCTGTTTTCCCAGTAGGACAAAATACACCTCCTGCCATCCACTGTCTGCAAGAAATGAATGAAAAATTGCCTTCACTGTCTTATATGCTGCTCTTCTGAGCAGCTCCCAATTGAAAAATCATTTTAGGTTTTTCATTTTCCATTTTGCTATGAGCAAATCCTGTTGGGTTGATCGTTTCAGTCAGCACACAGAAAAAGAGACAGCAGTGCCTTTCAGCCTGTACCCCCTCTACTTGTCCAAGAAACAGGCTTACCTCAGGTTTTATCCCAGAGTCAGAACAACTGGGCAAAATGAGAAAAACTGGCAGAGATAGATTTGAAATTAGAGGTTGAAGGAAGATATCTGCTTCTACCCTTATTTTTGTATTTTTGTTTGTTTCCTCCCTTCCCTTTTTCCTCACTCCTATGCCTGAAGTTCCATCATCATATTACATCATCATATCACATCAAATCATATCAATGCTCATCTTGGGCAGCACAGTGGACTCTCCTGTTGCCAGCTAACACATGTCCTTCTCTCTGGCAAAAGCAGCCACGAAGAAGGGTACTTTCTCCACCCCAGCACCTTGCCGCCAGAGCAGAAGCCAGCATGGTCCAGGGAGTGGGTTAACCTAATCCAATCTGTTAGCTGAGATCTCCTCTCCACCAGCAGTACTTCACTGTTCCATAGCTGTGCAACCTTTGAGCTTGACAAAAACTGTAGATCTACAGGAATAGAGAACTGAGGATCCTCTGTTCATAGTCATGTAGATTAAAGGCACTGATGTTGTTCAACTCTAGTCAGCAGCTCACCCCCACATGTCCACTCACTCACTGCTCCCAGTGGGATGGGCGAGAGAACTGGATGCGAAAGGGTGAGAAAACTTGTGCGTTGAGATAGAAACAGTTTAATGGGTGAATGTGCAAGCAAAGCAAAACAGGGAATTCATTCACCTCTCCCCATGGGCAGGCTGATATTCAGTCATCCCCAGGAAAGTAGGGCCTCATCATGTGTAACTGTGACCTGGGAAGAAAAATGTCATCACTCTGAATGTCCCCCCTTCTTCCTTCATCTTCCCCCAGTTTTACCGCAGAGTGTGACACCACATGGTCTGGGGTATCCCCTTGGTCAGATGGGATCAGCTGTCACAGCTGTGTCCCCTCCCAGCTCCCTCTGCACTCCCAACCCACTCATAGGTGGGGTAAGCTAGGGACCAAAAAAAGGCCTTGGCTCAGGGCAAGCACTGCTCACTAGTAAACAATTCTATTTTAAACTTACTTACTTTAGTTAAATAACTAATATCTCTCAACATTGACAATATGGCTAAAAGTTATGGTCCCAGTTTTCTAAAGGTCAGTCCTGAAATACAGATGAACATGCATTTAGAGGCATCAGGATGAGTTACAAGAGGATAACTTAAATTATTTCTTGTGTTCTCTTGTAGCTCAAAATTAAACATTGTCCTAATCTTGGATCACCATCTGTGTGGCTTATTTAAATATGCAGAGAGATAAGACTGAAAAATGTCACAATCTATTACTATGTGTGTAATAAACCTTTACTATCATAAAGTGCAGGACTTTTACTGCTTAATTCCTAGGCTAAGTTGTAGTAGCTTTCAGATTTCTCACGTTACTGGTTTTATGACTTCTAATTTCACGAAATGTAAGTGGTGATAATGAAGAAATGAACCATTAGTTTTATCTGTCTTCTGACGTTAATGCAATGAAGATTTCTCAGCTGATATTTGATCATGTAGTATTTTAATCTGCGTCTGTTCTACAGCAAGTGGTTTCCATGTCTCCCTTACATGAAGCAACAGTGACACTCAGTGTTAAAATCCTTGCATTGACCAGAAGCATCCTGTGCTTCCCTGTATTTCTTATCATCACCATTGTAATTTAAAATGCATTCAGCTTTTGCAGGTTATCAGAAAAAGAACAATCTAACATCCTGAAAAATGGTCTTAAACCTTCCTGTATGTTTGTATGTGAAAACATTTTCCTTACTTTACTAAAGAGAAACGAAAGCTTGTTTATGGCACCCTGACAGCATCATTGCCTTGGAACTTGTCCACTTAAGGTGATAAAAATTTCATATATATGGCAACTTCAGAAATATTATAATTCCTGATACACATTATGCCTGCTAGCAGGCAGTGGCCCAGGCACATAAAGTATTTAGTTCTAACAGTGGCATAAAACCACTGGGAGGAACAATCTTTTTTTTTCCTGATCTCCTTTTATGATCAGGGGATCCACCTAGTGGATGAGGGCAAGACTGGGGATTTAGTCTACTGGGACTTGAGCAAAGCTTTGACACTGACTCCCTGGAAAAGGGCAGCCCACAGCTTGGACAGGAACACCCTTGGCTGGCTTAAGCACTGGCAGATGGCCCGGACCAGATGGTGGAGAACAGAGCTGTATCCAGCTGGCATCTGGTCACTAGTGGTGTCCCCCAGGGGTCAGTGGATGATGTGGACAGTGGGATCAAGTCTATCCCTGGCAGATTTGCAGAGGACACCAAGTTGTGGGGGCTTTGCAGAGGGACCTGGACAGGCTGGATAGATGGGGTGAATCCAACAGGATGAGGTTAATCAAGGCCAAGTGCCAGGTCCTGCCACTGGGTCACAACAACCCTCTGCAGCGGTACAGACTGGGGACAGAGTGGCTGGAGGACACCCTGGGGAAAAAGGACCTGGGGGTGTTATGTGACACCACCTGAACATGAGCCAGAGACTGCCCAGGTGGCCAAAAAGGCCAAGGGCATCTTGGCTTGTGCCAGAAATAGCATTTCCAGCAGGACCAGGGCAGTGACCATCACCCTGTACTGAGCACTGATGAGGTCACTCCTCAAGTGCTGTGTCCAGTTCTGGGCCTCTCCATTCAGGAAGGACATTCAGGTGCTGGAGTGAATCCCTGGGAGGGCAACAGAGCTGGGGAAGGGCATCTGAGGGAGCTGAGGGTTTTTAACCTGGAGAGGAGGAGGGTCAGGGGAGACCTCACTCTCTACAACTCCCTGAAGGAGGTTGCAGCCAGGTGGGTATCGGTCTCTGTTGGTGACAGGATGACAGCAAGTCTTAAATTGCACTGAGGGGTGTTTAGGTTGGACATCAGGAGGAATTTCTTCACAGAAAAGGTGATTAGACTTTGGAATGGGCTGCCCAGGGAGGTAGTGGAATTACCATTGCTTGAGGTATTTAGGAAATAACTGGATGTGGCACTCAGTGCCACGGTCTGGTTGACAAGGTGATGTTCACTCATGGGTCTGACTTGATGATCTTAGAGGTCTTTCCCAACCTAATTGATTCTGTGATTGTGCAGTCCTCTTGGAGGCAAAAGAACCATATCAAATACGTTTATGGGAAACACAGTTGTTGGGGTTTAACCCTGTTAACTAAGCACCACACAGCCACCCACTCCCTCCCTCCCACAGGGTGGGCTAGAGAAAGAACAGAAATGAACTAGTGAGACACAAACTCATGCGTTGAGGTAACACAATAGTTTGGTATTCTAAAAATAGAAATAGTAATGTTTAATTGCAAGAAAATGAGATAAAATGAAAAAAAAACAGAGAGAGAGAATTAAAACTCTAGAAAGACAAGTGATGTAAATGAAAAAAAGAAAAAGAATGGCTGAGGTTAAACCATGACAATTGTTTACAGCATCTGATGTAGGGCATGAAGGTTTGAGATAACAACAGATTTGACTGAAATGTGCTTGACTGAATTTGTAGCTGCAATTGCTGTTTAAGCAATAATCGGCAGGCTCCTGTGCTTGCCACAGGGCTTGCTTTCTTGACTGTATATTGGAGTCTAGTTCTCCTTAGTGGCCACTTTTTCCTTTCACTGTTCCCTGCACTGCTCATCACCTTCCTGTGTTGTGCCTGGGAACAGTTTGGTGACAGACATGGGAAAGCCCCTGGGCTGGCAGGTGGCCAGTGTGTTGCTGCTATTCCTGTTACTCTGTAACAGGCTGGAACTCCAGTGTGAACTGTGACCTGAGGATGAGTTCATAGCGGAGCAGAGATCCACCTACACTCATGGAGGACTCCAGGACAGACCAAGTGGATGTCCAAAGGCAGTGTGACCCCACCAGAAGCCTGTTCTGGAGGAGGCTTCTGGCAGGACCTGTGGACCCATGGAAGGGACCTATCCTGGAGCAGTTCTTGAAGAACTGTAGCCTGTGTGGGAAGGACCTACACTGAAGCAGTTCAAGGACACCTATGGGGGTTAACTCAGCGAGTCTGTGGACACCCTAATGTCTGAGGTAATTGATGAAGGGATTGATATGGCGCAGTTCAGAGTGTATTCTTGAATGAAAGCAGTTTGCAGTGCACCCTCAAGGGAGAAAGAAATATCTGAAGAATGCAGGAGACCTTTTAGCCAGTAAAATGTTTCCATGTATGCGTGGCTGAGCTGACTGACCAATTATGAGATGACACAGTGTAGAACAAAGTAGATAAAAGTAAAGCTGTAACTAAAAATAAAGTTCTTTGTCTTTGGTGTAAGCCTTCCGGTCAGACTGCTGCCTGAGTTTGTCTCTGCCTCCTCTGACCACTGCAAATCTACCTTACTCCGACAGACACCAGCATTTATTCTGAATGATGCTTGGTTTGAAGGTTTGTCCATACTGAAATAAATTTTTGGAATCTGAGGAAGTGAGTCAACATAGGCAGGCAGCTGGGACAACCAGAACCCCATGGCTAAAATACAAAGAGTGAATTTACATCTGCCACTTCGTTAACTGGGGGATTCCTGAAGCAAAACCTGAGCTACACAAGTGGAGACCAGGCACTGTTGCACCTGGTCCATGGAAGAGGATCACTGGCCTGCTGTTCACATAGTCTAAAGGGTTATTTCCAGCTGCAAGGTCACTTGATGCTCCTCAACAGCCTTCTGCTTTTCAACCTATTCTTCTCAACAAGGAGGAAAAGAGCTTGCTAAAACTGCTGCGGTTTATAATGATGGAGCTCATTGAGTTATAAATCCAGATAAAATATTCAATTGATCTACTTTTATCCTAAGGTATATTTAGTATTTTTCTCATAGGAAACATATTTTTATAGAGGTGCTGAAGACTAATAATAGAGGTGACAAACAAAAATAACAGCAGCACCGGTATTTTCATCCTAATATAACTCCTCTCTGGGCAAAAGGCCAAGAGATGTGCTACACAGTGTTGTGCATTTTTTCTCTTGCCCTTAGTTATTTAATATTAGTACTGCATCATATGTAAGTTGACTTTTCCTTTCCCAAACACCTTTTAATAAAGACAAAATTGCACATATATTTAAACTGATACATCTAAACCAAGTTATGTCAATACTTTAGAACTGAATGCTGAAAAAACCTGGTTTTTCTAGGCACTAGGCAGGGTCTTAATTAAAACATTGCAGCCAACATTGCAAAGATTTACACAGTCTGGGCACCTGCATCGAGGTTCAATACATTGCAGTTAGAGGTGTGCATCCTCAGGAGCAGGGATTATGGGGACAGAGGTCTCATCTGAGTTCACATGGTTCTGGCTGGACAATGAATTAAGCAGCAGAAACCAGGTATTTGCTGTGGTGTGTTGGAGGGAAGATGGTGTTGATGGAAGAAAATTTGGGGGACTGCTCTTGGTGGTCTCTAAGCTTGTGTGTTGCTCTGCCACTGCAAAACCTCAGCCACTGCCCTGCACATAACCTGACTCCAGGGAGCAGATATATATTTAGATACATGTCAGGATACAGGCTCAGACCTTGAAACAGATACATCAGAGACTGCATCTATTGAAGCCTGACTATGTCTTATAGCCCTGTCTGCCTTGTGAGATAAGAAATAGTTTTCTAATCATGTTACAAGAGTGTCTGAAGCTCCTTTGTTCTCACCCTATTTGCATGCCCTGCTTCAGAGTTTTCATATTGCAAAGTGTGTGTCTAACAAACGATTCAGTTTTTGCTGCCATAAGTGGATTGTGTAGTTTTAGACCCTGACAGATACTTGTACACACATACATATATATATACACACACACATCTATCTATCTATCTATCTATCTATCTATCTATCTATCTATCTATCTATCCTACATATACACCCCTATGAGAAGCAGTTACTGGACAGGGTCCAGCGGAGGACACAAAGATGGTGAGGGGCCTGGAGCATCTCTGTAATGAGGAGAGAAGCAGGAGCTGGGTCTGTTGACTCTGGAACACCGAGAGGGGATCTCATTACTGCATGTAAGTATCTCCAAGGCGTGTCAGAGGGTGGTGCCGGGCTCCTTTCCACCCGCCACAGGATGAGGAGCAATGGCCATAAACTGAAACACAAGAAGTTCCACCTCAACACGAGGACCACCTTCTTTACCTTGCGAGTGGCAGAGCACTGGGGGATGTCGGAGCCTCCCGCTCTGGAGCCATTCCAAATCGGCCTGGATGCATTCCTGCATCAGCTGCCACAGGTGTGTGCGGAGCTGCCTCCCAGCTCCAGGGATGCTGCAGTGATGCCCACACTCACACATCACAGCCGCTGTGCCATCCCCACCCTGCCACACTCACAACTCACACGCTCCCGTGCCGTGCCCACCCTGCAGGGCCGTGTTCACACACCCGGGCGCGGGTCGGTGCCTCCCGGAGCTCGCTGGCTCCATCCCCGCCGCTGGCGGCAGCACCGCCGGCT
>VWZD01000213.1:148266-163761 GCA_013396695.1 Sakesphorus luctuosus
TTTTTTTGTTTTAATTAATTGCAGCTGGGTTCAAAATGCAGAGAATTGAAAGACATACATTTTGGGCAATGTTACAAGATCTCAGATGAAGGAATGATCATTATAGCTAAAGGCTGTCTGAAGTTGCAAAGAATATACATGCAAGAAAACAAATTAGTAAGTACATATCATGATCTTTTTTTTCCTTCCCAAGGCATTTTCATTGTCAAAGCTTTCTCTTGCTTTTTATCTGTTTAAAATTTCCTTCTGAACAGCTGCTTTTGCCAGTGAATTGCTTAAAAACGTTCCCTAGCTGTGAAAATCGCGATTCTGCAGGGATGGCTCAGAAGGTGACTCAAAGTACGAGTTAAGCTAAACATATTAACTGTGGTTTTCAACATGACATTCCAGGAGTAATTGTTTGGGTTGATTTGTGGGGAAAAATGCTTAGTTCATATAGGATGTTTCTTTTGTTTCTACAAGTAGAGTAAAAAAGGGCAAACTTGCCTAAATTTAAGGATGTTTGTGGGCTGATTGTTTATTACAAGTAACACACTGATAATATTTTCTTGAAATATGTCACTTTCTTATCAGGACACAGTAGAGTAGTGTACCTGTCCTAATAGAAGGAAGTTGAGGAATAATAAAACTGTCTTGTGTCCTAGTTTTAAGAGCCTCTGAAGTGGTGGTTTCTAATGTGGAAAACCAGTAGCTACTAAGTGGTGTAGTTGTCACGACCCGCTGCTGGGAAGGGGACGGGGGTAACCTAGATTGTTATTAATAATTCCCTTTGGGGTGGATTAAAGTGAAACAACACTATATAGTCGGTGTTTATTTAGCAATTCCGTATGGTATGACATAGAAAATAACCTTAGTGGGGGGAAAAGGTGCATAGGGGGAAGAAAGACAGGAGAAGAGTCCAGGACAGCAAGGAAAAAGAAGAGATGAGAGAAGATGAGAAGGTTACATAGTCACTGCCCCAGGATCCAGCATTGCATCTCAGCAGTCCTGCAGGTGGCGGGGGCAAAGAACAGAACCCAAAACCTCAAAGTCACCAGTCTATTTCTATACCCTCAGCATGCCTTTTGCACCTCCCCCTGAGGCAGGGGGTTGTTTTCCATGAAGCAGTGTTGCCAGCCAGGCTGTGAACCCCCGTATTTGCCGGGTTCATGTGGAGGGCAGGCAACGGCTCTTCTTGCCTCTTCAGGGCTCGAGCACTGGAGGAAGGGATGGGCCCAACTGCCCATCAGGGGTATAATGCAAAAGTCAAAAGCTTGCAAAGTTTCTTAGAATGCATAAATCATTAACCGTTTCAGTCTCTGACAGTAGTAGAACACTGACTTCATTGTGTTGTTGTTAATTAACTTTTAAATTTTTTTCTTACAACTAAGTAGGCAAACTTGCTTGCAGTTGGATTTTTAACTCTCAGCTAATGTAATGGTTATAACCTTTGAAAACTGTTCAGCTGGAACAAATAAATTGTGTTTGTAAGAAAACAGCATGCCTTGTATTGAGGAATCATTTGATACTTGGCTTCAAATAGATGAAGAGAGATTAATGCCTGCACTGGTTGATTTGAGAATGGCTTGTATTTAAAAAAAAATGGCAGCGAATTATTGGTTTTCATCAGAATTGTGGAAAATTGAGAACAAGGAGATAATGACCAAAAATGAGATCTCAGTGGCTAGCTTTGTAAAGTCCCAATTAAGCTCCATGAATCTTGATGTGTAAACATGAAATAAGTTGTGAAGCTGTTATGAACTCCAGGGTGTTGAATCTTTAGAATAAAACAACACTTGAACAAACTGCGGTGCTTTCCCCTTGCCAGCGGCAAGAGACTTTCAAGTCTAGCTGAAAGTGTAATTTTCTATGATGAACCAAAAGAACTTGTAAGAATTTCTCATGCAGTTATAAAGTAAAAGTGTTCACATTCTAAAATAAATTAAGAATAATAGTAACTGTTCAATGCCATGTTGTTATTTGAAAAAGGAGTAATGGCTGGCAAATGGTTTATTGAATCCTGTGAGTTACTTTTGTCTTTAGGACTGCCTTGTGAACAAACCCCATTGTTAGTATTCCCACTCTTCTGGTGAAGAAGGTGGTTTAGGGAAATATGTGTATGCCTGTGTATTTTCAAAATAAGTAAGTATTCATTCTCTAAAATCAAAATATTCTGTGGCAAGAAAAGTGTTCTTGACATACGAGGGCTTGTTTTGTGTGTTTGAAGTTCACACATTGTCAGGATGCTGTGGAAAGGAGCCTCTTTCCCCACCCTTTTAAGCAACTGCTGTGGCTTCCATATAAATCCTGTAAATAGAGTCTGTGTTTTGTATTTTCTTGTTTATTCCCTTTTCAGAGCTGCTCAAACCCACGTGACTCTCACAGGCAATTTCTGTTAATTTCACAATGTGTAGTGCATTACAGATAGTACACGCTGGTTGAGTTTTCATGTAGGCTCGTCTCACACTAATGGATTTTACACTTCAAAAATACATCTACGCAGAGGCAACCAGCAGCTAAATAATGCCTTTGTGAGTGTTACTTTGCAGGGAAATGTGTGTGGATCAGGCAGCACAGTTCAGTTGCTTCATCTGTTGCTAAGTAACTCCATTATCAGACTGCTGAGCAGAAACAGAGAAAGCAGAATTTATGTTCTGATTGTTGAATATGCTAGGCATTTCACAGAAAAATAGACCCTTTCCTGTCTTTGAAGTGCTGATTATGTCGTGGTAATAAGTAAAAGCTGCAAATAATAAATGGCACAAAGGATGTGGGAGGAAAAAGTTATTAATGTAGCAAGGCTAACTTCACAAAAGGTTGTTGTTGTTGTTTGCATAACTGCTTAGGATTTTTATCTCTTGAAAATATGTTTATGTTTCCTCTGTGCTTTGAATTAAAGAATAATTCTGTGCTGAGCCTTTTTCTTGAAGCATAGTGGCCAAATTGGGAACCTAGTGACAAAATTATCATATTGCAGGACTTTCAAGCATCGTGAAACTTGTGTGTGCCAGTGTCTTGAGTTGTCTGTCCTCATCTGTCTCTGAGCACTCTGATACAATCAAATAATCCCCCAGAAATTCAGGAGAACAGATTATAACTTTGCACAGACAAAACTAGAAAATCTCTCAGCAGCTTGGTTGAGTTTAGTTGGACTTCTTATTTTGTGGTTGTGACTGATATGGAATGCTGTAACTTCAGTGTTTTCATCACGTGAGTGATTAATGTGAACGAAACTGGCGGAAGATGAATGGGTTAATGTCATTGTTATCTTTGTACCAGCTGGGATTTTTTTTTGTTTTTCCACCCCAGAGAGAGAGAGCACATACCTTGAGCTGCAAGATCAGAGAACTGCTCCACACTAACATGTAGTGCTCCCACTGAGGCATCGAGTGGGGTGTACTTAACCTGATTTGTCAAGGAACATCAACACTTCTCATTGTAGCCTTTCATGGAAGAGTGGAATTTTGTAAAAGGTTTTAAAGGTTTTGTGATTTCATCATAGAGAGATGCAGAACAAGTTTGTGACTGTGGTGCACCCAAAGGCAAGGATTATTTCCAGAAGCAATTTTGTACAAGCTGTCTGTAAATTCTCATTTCCTTGTTATAAATAGAGTTGATCTAGATTTTGGAGCCCATTTTAGAGCTGGAGAAAAACCTTCTCCACTTAACTAGTTTGATTTTGTACACTATTTTCTTATTAATTACCTTTCCTTTATTGAGTGGCTTAATGGCTAAAATTATAATACAATGGCTGCTGAAACTGAACAGGTAGAAGTTACAAATTTGTTCCTTTTCTACCCAGTGTCCGTGTTTTTTCATGGTGAATTGGATGTGAATGATGAGAAAGAGCTTCTAAAGACAAAGGGTGGTGGAGTTATAGATACTGGAAGAGAATGACCTCTACACTTACCACCCTTACTCTCTTATCTCTTTTTCAAGCTGTTTCAAGGGTGGATGGGAAAGGGTACTGCAACTAACCTACTATAGGTATAACACTGGCAGAATTTCTTCCTTTTAAATAAAGTGATCTTGTGAAACACATCCCTAAAGACAAATTACTGTCTGATGTCTCCCAGACATGTTCATCAAGGCAGTTATGTTCTAACTTGACCATGTTTCTAGTTCTTTGTTAGTCTGTTGCCTCTCTCCAGGAACAGTGCCCTGCTGTGAGTGGAGAACATTTCAAGATTGTCAAATTCTGGCCCAATGGGTAAAATGTTTGATGTGTTGTAACACTTCCTTAGTAAATATTTTACAGGTGTTTAATTTAATGATTTTTTTTTAAAGATGAGTGTTCTGCCCATGTTTGCAGCAGGTGAAATAGTTGAAATTCATGTCAACCGTGATGCTTCGTCTGATAGAAATTGAGATATGTGAATAATGCACTTCTTTAGTTTCATTAAAAAAGAATTAAGATGGACTAAAGAAAACATTTCAGTTTTGTCACACAGTTAAACCCTTAACTTATGCTTTAACTGTAATAAACCTAATTTAAAATGTATAGAAAAAAGAAACTCAATTTTCATGTTTTCTGAATAATCAGCATTGTGTAGCCTGATTTATGTATCTTTGTCTTTTACTGAGGTTCCTCTCTCTCCTTTTTCTCACTTTGGGAAGCATTTCTCTTTCTGCTTTGTACATGTCATCTACAAAACATTAACTTCAGTGCTGCACCCTGAGCATGACACAGGGCAGACGAGGAGAGGGAGGGGAGAGGAGGGGAGGGAAGGGGAGAGGGAGAGGAGAGGGAGAGGAGAGTGAGAGGAGAGAGAGGGGAGGGAAGGGGAGAGGGAGAGAAGAGGGTACTTGGCTTTGAGTTTAGTCCAGGGAAAGTCTTTCAGGAGAAAAGTCAACATTATGAGACATACAAACTGCATATTATCAGAAGCTTAGAATGTATAGACATAACTTTGTTTCACTGATAACAAGTGAAAAAATTTGTTTTGAAAAATACTCCAAAATATTGTAATTTCCCTGTTCTTTTCCCATTTCACACAACATATACCATATGCTATTTCACTTTTTACATACAGTTACTTAAAACTGTTCTACTTAGAGGAATTTCAGAAAGGGAATTGTTTTCCCATGCTTCTTTGTGCATGCATTCCCAAAATACTTTGTAGCCTGTTTATTTCATTATTTGAGATTTTGAAAAGAACAGTAGTTGTTCCAGACTTACCCCTTCAATTATCATTTTTATAATTAAAAACCTCATGTTCAGCAGGACCCTGTTGGTGATTTTCTTTGTAACCAGAGGCACTTCTTCCTTCTTTGGGCATGACTAGGTTTTCTGCAGTAAAGTCTCAGATACTGGATTTATAAAAACTAGTAATTCAGTGGAATGGTATAGCAGCTCATCAGCTCGAGCTGGGTACCTCTGGAGAGGGACTCAGAGAAAGGAAATCCTTAGGCAATTACACCCTTGTGACTTACACCACTGCCACTCATATGCTCTTCACACATCATGTTCCAGTGCTAATGTTTGGTCTGTGGTTCTTCTAATACCTTACTGGGTTCTTTCTCCTTGTCCACCACACAGCCAGGTCCTTGATTTCTTGTCTTGCTGAGTTGCTGCTTCTGCTGGCAGCTGAAGCCTCTTTATTTTCTGGTTTTCTGGTGCACCTGCTCCCTGCAGAGCATGGAAAGCCAGAAACCCACCAGACTTAGGATTATAAGCCTTGCATGCCTGGCAACAACCAAAACGTCGGTATGTTATCGATATTCTTCTCATACTAAAGCTAAAACACAGCATTGTACCAGTTGCTAGGAGGATGACTAAGCAAATAATTATTCCAGCTGAAAGCCTATCTAGGTCTAAGTTTGCAGCTCCTGGCCTAAGGCTTCAGCAACTCCAGCTACTGATGCTAAGCAAGCAACATCCTAAATCACACAGCATTCTAACTCTGTGTAACTTGTTCTACTTGGAATTTACTTATGCCGAATAGTTAGTGTCTCTCAGTAACTAGTTGCTTGCTAAACGTAAGTATCCCTATTCAGGATGGTTGTAGAATCATGGTTTGAGTTGGAAGGGACCTTCATCAACCCCTGGTTCCAGACTCGCTGCTGTGGGTGGGGACACTTTCCAGAAGAGCAGGTGGCTCAAAGCCTTATCCAACGTGGCCCCTTCCAGGGATGAGGCATCCACAAAATCTCTGCAGCCTTTTCCAGTGCCTCTCCACCCTCCCAGTAAAGAATTATGTCAATCCTTAGATTTATTTCTCCATTGTATATCTAAGCTGTGTATAATGATGCTTTATCTGCCATCAAGTAAAAACAGATGACAAGGTGGTAGGTGGTGTGCACTGGTAACAATAAACTCTCTCTTGTATTTTACTTTATCAAACACATTACATATGCACCAAAACCCACTAAAGTACCAAAGAAGTAAAGTTCAATGCTTAAAAAGTACAATGAGCAACTATATTGATGCCAGGCTGAGGTATGGGAGGCCACACCTTCATAGGAACTGTTTGAGGTGGTCTGTTCAATAGTAAAAACCTCATGGAAAAGTTAGTCTTTCAACAAGCCCTTTTTCACTTTATTCATTTTTCTAATGCAATAAAATGATTTGTTCAGTTCTTTAGAAATTTTAACTATACAATTTAATTCTCAGATTCTGATACTTTTCTTACTTTTTTTTTTAATCTGTTGCATTTTGACCTAAGTAATTTCTGTAATACCATTCTTACCGTAAAACTCTTATGTTGATTTTGACACGAATAGAAGGAGGAAAGTGGAGCCGGTGCACACATGCACGATGAATTATCTGCTGTAAATGCATCTGAACCACCATGCAGGTGTCACTTTGTTTTCTCTATCAATGATTCTGTAAGTAATCTGCAGTAAACACAGTGCGGTGCCATCACCCTTAGGTGGCAGCATTGACTTTGCAGTGGTGACAGGAGCCTTCGAGCCCTCGCTGTAGGGAATTACCAATGCACAGCAGATAATTTCAGAATACTATGCTGGTTCCACAGATCCTTCTTCGGTTCAGCTGCCAGGATCGCTGTCAAAGTAACTCTGAAATGTCTTAATAAGGTCAGCTACATGGTTTCACCACTCTGCGCTTCTTTTCCTTTTTCCTTTCTAAGCAAGTACTGCATTTATTGAGCTTTTTTAACCAGCTATTCCATGTTGCAAGTTTACTTGATGTGTACAGTGTGGGTGTGTGGACACATTTTTAAGGCAACTAACACCTGTATTGTTGCATTAATTATACTCTTTGACTTCTTAGGTTGCATATGTTTGATTAACAGCTGTGCCTACTCTACAGTTTTAAAAATACTTCCATTTTTTTAGTCACAAAATTAGTTATTATAGCACTTACAGATTTCTTGGGGCTGTAAGTTTCTATCACTTTTAATGAACACTTTATGTATAGAAATACAGAGTACATACACTGAATTAACATAATGACGGATGGATTAAAACAGTAGAGGAAAAGTGATGTGCAGAATTTCTTTTACTTTTTGGTCAGCGTTAGAAGGTGATTATTTATTTGGTACTTGCAGGTATTTTGCATTTAGCCTTTCCTAATATTGTATTTATTTACTTGTACATTCAAGTGACATCTGCTTGTGCCTGTGCATTGTCAGCTGGTGTGTTAGTGAACTTGTACATCAAACTTAGGGGGAACTGTACCAAATAATGCTCTCAGTGTTGAAGATTCAGGTACTAAATACTCAGAATGGACCAAGGTAATGTGAAAAACCTGAATGGAACACACAAGCAAATTGCAGCAAGGTGTGACTTTTAAATACAAGTCACTTCCTATGTTTTTCATATAGTTATTGAAAGAGACATTGTATACTGTAATTTAAATACACACCACAGACTAAGGCAGTACAGAAATTCATGGCATCTGTGTGGTATTTGTGTATTTCTGGAGCACACAATGTTTTGTTTTGTGAAGTGCTCTGTGAAACTGCAAATGTAATCAGTAGTCAGCTCAGAAGATGCCCATACACCCTCTTTACTCTCTGGTAGTTTGTGTATTTTGACCTATTAGCTTTTTATGTAAGAAAAGTGCATGTAAGTAAAAGCAAATTAAGAGAAAGTCGCATGTTACCTTCAAAAGAGGCTTTTGCTGAAACTGAAGAAACTGCCTAGTAATGTGTAACTGCTATACCAAAAGAGATGACCAAAAAATTGTACACAGTGAAATTATATGCAATTTTTTTTTCCTCTCTGGATTCCAGTAATTAATAAATTTTCTGAGAAAGTTTATGCTTTGAGCTGCTTACTGAAATGATAAATTGTTACTGAACTAAGCAAAATGTTTAATTACATAGGCTAAATTTATATGTATTTTAATGGACATGATACATCTTGAATTAGAGTGTAGGTACTTTGAATTTTTTGTTTATTTTGAGGGGTTTTTTTGGCTTCTCTTGTTGAACAAGTTTTTTGAGATTTTGATTAAAAATTTGATGACCAGGAATTGGTAGGTGGATATTGAACCTTTCTGAATGTTTGAAATATCTGTATTTAATGGTTCTTTGGGTCAATTGTACAAGTATTATTACACTACTTTAGTCACAAATCAAATTCCGTGATACTAGAGTGAAAAGTCTTTCCACTAAATGTGTGCTGCCAGATATTAAAGTCACCTAAATTGAGCTGAAATAAAAATCTTCAAATTTCCGTAGGTTTTTTTTTTAATCTGGTGATAGCATGTGTCAAAGAGACATCTGGGAAACTCCAGATGAATCACTTGTAGTTCTTCATTTGTTGAGTTGGTATCTTGACCCATGTTGTACTTTGTAAAAGTCTTCAGCTATTCACTTAAGGATAGCAATAAATCAAAACTGATAATTCTTCTCCTAGTGAGCTGTGATGCTTTCTGAAGGAGATCACAAGTGTGATGCTGTGAAGCAAATCCTTAAAACTGTCAGCACCATTATTTTAAAAGGGTGGTAATTTGCATCAATCAAAGATAATACAAATACATTTTTATTTGTATGGGGCAAAGATAAGATTATGTAAAAGTAATGAATGACAGACAGGCATCTTTGTTTATATCGTCTGTTTCTGCAAATTCTAGCTGAACTTTTTATCTTCCTGAAGCTAGAAAAATGAACTTGTCAGATTTCTGAAGCTGTGTGAAAACAATTTGTTTCCCAAAGAACTTGATTGTAACTTTACATGGGTTACAGTTTTTGGTATGAGAGATCAAATCTTGTATGAGGTGGGAGTAATGGAAGGAGGTCCTGCAGGTATCTACATTGCCCCTCCTCATATTTCTGTAGTGACCACCATGTGGGACCACACATGGGTATCTGGAGGTGCTCTTACAGGTGGCTGTGTTCTCCAAAATAGTGTGTTGTTAGTATGTATGTGACAGGGGTGATGCCTTAAAAGTCTGTAAAAAAGACCCCAAGCCAAATTTTAGTAGGTGATAAGATAAAGGGTAGTTGCTTTCATGAGCACGCAGGCTTGCCCAGAAATACAGACAATCACAGACATTGACGCACGCGCTGGGCAAGCTTTAATTTCCATGGCTTTTATAATACGATCCCTCCAATCACCGCTTTACACATTTCCAGTTCCACCTCTGTCCCGCCTCAGTCCCACCCCCCAGGAATTGGGTCTGGGGTCGATGAGACCTGCTCTTCATCAGTCTCCTCTTCTTCAGCACACAAAGGGCTCTTGGGGGGTTTCCAGGGTTCTGGGTCACTCTGCCCTGTGTTTATATCTTGTTCTGATACCCTCAGTCTTGTACCTTGAACAACAGACTAAACAGCTGAGGAGTTTGAGCTCCCTGTTCTGGGACAGGAGGTAGCAATAGGAAGACATTAAACTCAAGCTCCTGGAAATATTAACCCACTAAAAATCTATTTTGCTACAGCTACTGTGTTCCTAAAATCTGTAAAATGTGAAAATCAAAAAATCAAAAATCCTTCCTGCATCAGGGGTAGTGGAAGGGGCATGGATTTACACTTGGATTTACACTTTCATTGCAAATTTAACAGCTCTACCTAAACCTGTTCTGCACCTTATGTACTTTAATGCTAGAAATTACAGCATTATTTACTGCAGAATTTCTGTGGTCTTTCATCTGTCATTGTTCTTTTATCCAGAATGCAAATGTTTAAAACACTGTTTGTCTGGACTTTAAACATAGGTAATGTTGTACTTACTGCGGTAGCTAATTATGGACATCCTGTTCTGCCTTTCAGAACTATGTGCAATTTTGCCTCCATATTTTTCACAGAGTCCTTAGTTTAGTGTTCCTCTTTTCTCCTGTTTTATATTTTGGAAAGTTCTGTTGTATCTGAGGCTTTCCCTGAAGATTATCTTCCTGTTGTGGTCTTAAGCCACCACCCTTTGATTGTCTTCTGGTCTCGTTGCTCCATTGCATCCAAACATGGTGGATTTTTTTTTCTGTTTTGTGGGGGTAGTACCTGACTGACATTATTCAGTGGTGCAATTATAATACTGTCTTCTAAAACTACAAAATCATTTTTAAAGCTTTTTGTGGGTTATAGATGTATGTCCCTCTGTGTTTTGTCACCGCTACCCCACTGAACTCTCTCCCATCCTACTGCAGGCAGTGAGTGATGGTCTGTGTGTGGCTGAGCTGGGGTTGAACCACAGCACTGGAAAAGGTAGTGCTGGTGTTCCATCTCCTACCAGTTAGGCAAAATTGTAAGTATGGTTTAAGAGTACTTTCTGTCTGAAAATGTAAATCAGAAAAAAAAAAGTCTAGGTTAAAAAACAATGATGAAAAAGATCAAATGTGATTGGGAAGTATTTATTTCTTAATGTTTTTCTGCTTAAATGAGTAGGAAACATCTGAGCAGCTGAAGTGAAAAACAGTCATACCTTTTTCAAGATGAACAAAAAGTGATTGCCAATGTTGAGATTATCTAACTAGTATTTTATGTAGTAGGAAATAATTGATATTTGGAGGTCTAATCTAGGCAAGAAATAAGAGTAAGTTTGTTTCTTTTAAATTTTGGAGTGGTTAATGGAGGTGGCAACAAACACATGCAAATAAATGCCCTGAAATGGACTTGCGTTACTGGTAAGGGCTTAAAAAAACAGAAGTATCTAGCTGGCTTGTATAACTTAGTATTTGAGCTCCTAAGAGATGCATTCTGTGTAGGGTAGAAGAGTATCTCTGAGCTCACCAGCTGCTTGTATGGCATTTGCAGAAAGCAATCAATCACAGGCTACGGCTGAGCTCTGTGAAACAGTTTGTTGCAAGGAATTGGTTCCACTCCATGCTGCCACTTTGTTCTCATGCACCCTCTCCACTGCTCTGGCCTGGGTAATCCCAGCCCTGTGGAGTGGGGCATTAAAAATGTGTGGTTTTCTGCTGAGCTGATGAGCAGAGCTCACTGTGCAGTGAGTTTGAGAAGGTAATAGGCCTTTTGAGCAGCGTGGCTGATGTCAGGCCAGGAGATTGTCAGGGTGAGCTGGAGTGGCATTGATGGACTGTTAATATAGCTCTGCTGTTTTACTGGGGCGGTCCTGTGGTGTAAAGGAGAGCACTTTGAATCCCAAGGACCTGAGTTCGAGTCTCAGTGGGACCGTTCCCTGGCAGTCAATGCCTCCCTGCCATCCCATCCTGTCAGATCTCGGATGCTCAGCAGGGTCAGCCCCGGTCAGTACCGGGGCTGTGACAGTCCCGAGGACTTCCCTGTCACTGTCCAAGCTGGCTCGGCCGTGGCAGATGGACCTTGGGACTGAAACGGTGGGGCCAGTTCTGTGCATGCTGTGCCTCACCGAAAACATCCACTGTGCAGGCTGGAAGGGCACGTGGGGAGAGCTCTGCCCAAATCTGCATTTGCGAAGTCTGGCCATACACATGCACATACATACTGTTTCATTAAAGAGTACAGAATTCTGGAGAAACTTCCCTGTACTAAAAAAGCAAACCAAACAAGAAAACACCAAAGAAACAAGCCAAAAGCCAAACCAAAAAACAAACCCAAAACAAACCCCCCAAAACAACAACAAAGAAACAACCCAAAACCCCAAAGGTAAGGTTCTCACAAAGTATTTTCCTTCCAAAAGAAAAAAATACTGGTTTTGGTGAATGGGTCAGTGAGCCAACTTCAGCATGGGTGAGTGTGCAATGGCAAGTGCAGTTTTCCAGAAGACTTCCTCGAACTGCTTCCAAGAGTTGCCTTTTTACAGTGGTGATCACACAGTCCCATAGTGCTGCTTTAAAGGTGTAGCTTTTAGTGCCTCTCTGTTCTCTCCATTATTAACACAAGTGTCACGTGCCCCGAGAATTTGTTTCTAGGCCTTGTGCATTTGGAGTTGTGGCACTCCTTGTGCTCACTGATTTTGCACCAGAGGTAGGGTTACAGTTTGCTGCTGTCAGGCTTTGCAACAAGGATGTAGTTGTGACAGAAGAGGTGTTTGCTTTGCATAGAATGTCAGCTCTGCAACTATCTTCCTCTGTGCAGTTCTATTTTAATGTATTTCCTGTTTAGAGACTTCTAATTGTTTTAAAAAGACACTTTTATATATGCAGTTTTATAGTTTCCTTTAAAACCATCTTAATGCTTTTAAATACTTTGATTTACTATGTAAAATAGATGGAAATTAAAGTTGTCAGTTGCACTGAAGTTATCTGATTATTTGGGATGTGATAGTGCTACTCCTGTGCAGCCTCCTGAAAATGTAGAGAAGACTTGCACTGTATAACATGAGTGAGAAGTTTATGAGTCTATTCTTGAAATTGGATGATTTCAACTACTACATAAGTCTGTTTAAATAGGTGTTATTTCATGAAAATGTGGCTTTCTGGAATGAAATAGTGGTTGATAATTTCTGTGTTTTTAGGCATTTTTGGAAATACCTTAATGGTGCATACTTTAGAAATTCGTACTCGATGGATTTCAGATCAGCTGTATGTGGTACCGTTTTCTTTCGGTTTTTTAGTACTGCCCATTAAATCTCAGAATATCTTAGAAAATTTATGCTTCCTATAGGGCTCATTCTTGTGCTAATGTCTTGGGCTTTTTTTTTTAAATTTCTCTTNNGCTTTTTTTTTTAAATGTCTCTTAGCACTGTACAGTCTGAAAAGCACTGTATTCTTCCTGTTGCTTATGGACTATAATTTCTCCAGATTTTTGTAATAATCTCCAATATTTGCAGTAAACTTTCAGTAACAAATTAGTTTTGAAGTGCATATAATGAGATAGAAATAGTATAGGTGTTAACAGTATGTACATATTGTAGATGTTCTTTGGCTTTTTTTTGTTATTTTTTTGGGGGTTTTTTTGTTGTTGTCTCACTTGGGAAAGGTATTGCAAATAAACTATTATGGAAGGGTTACTACAGCTGACCTTTTGTTTTTTCGATTGTGATACCAGTCCTCAGTGAAATGATACGAAACTGTGGTGCCTGGAGAGATAAGCAGATGAATTTTTTTTTCTTGTCTGGAAGAAAAGATATCTGGCTAGTGAATTTTAAACTTGAATTGCACTACTTCCATCCTAATGCTATTACACAGATTGAAAATGAGGAATGGAATCATCCTTTGGAGGAAGTAATTGGTTTTTTTGTTAGAAGGCAACAAAGTTCTTGTGATTGTATCTGGTAGGACTGTGATGTTCTGTGAAGGCCGATATCTGCCTCCTCTGTTGCGGGTGAAGTTATCTGGAAGTTCAGAACTTCTCTCAAGGTAATTCCAGCCATTCCAGATATCGTGTCAGTGTCTGAGTTGCTGCTTTCATGCAGATGCAGTTGGCTGTTCTGCTCTGTGGACCACGTAAAGGACTGGGTGCAACAAAGGACTGGCCACACCAACGCCACACAGCGCTCCAGGCTGGGCACAGAGTGGCTGGAGAGCAGCCAGGCAGAAAGGGATCTGGGGGGACTGAGTGACAGGAACCTCAACATGAGCCAACAATGTGCCCAGATGGCCAAGAAGGCCAATGGGATCCTGGCCTGGATCAAAAATAGCCTGGCCAGCAGGTCCAGGGCAGTGACCCTTCCCCTGGACTCTGTGTTAGTGAGGCCACACCTTGAGTGTTGTGTTCAGTTCTGGGCCCCTCAGTTGAGGAAAGAGATTGAGGCGCTGGAGCGGGGCCAGAGAAGAGCAACGAGGCTGGAGAAGGGAGTGGAGCACAAGTGCTGTGGGGAGAGGCTGAGGGAGCTGGGGGTGTTTGTGCTGGAGAAGAGGAGGCTGAGAGGTGACCTCAGCACTGTCTGGAACTGCCTGAAGGGAAGTTGTGGCCAGGTGGGGGTTGGTCTCTTCTCCCAGGCACTCAGCAATAGGACAAGGGGGCACGGGGGGCTCAAGCTCTGCCAGGGGAAATTGAAGTTGGAGAGCAGAAAAAACTTCTTTGCAGAGAGAGTGCTCAGGCATTGGAATGGGCTGCCCAGAGAGGGGGTGGATTCCCCATCCCTGGAGGTTTTTAAACTGAGCTTGGCTGTGGCACTGAGTGCCATGTTGTGGTAAAGGGAGTGGAGTTGACCCAAGGGTTGGACTTGATGATCTCAGAGGTCTTTTCCAACCCAATTCATTCTATGATTCTATGATCCTCAGGTGGATAATTGTTTTCCTCTCCTATAAAGCACTCAGCCCTTGGACTGGAAAGTGTTACAGAACCCAGGGATACCCTATATTGGCATGGTGAGATGCTGCTGGTTTAGTTCCCTTTCCTTCTGCTTTTACATATCAGTAGTGATTCTTGGGCCATAGGAACAGATCTGATGTCTGTGAACCTGCACGTTCCCAGAATAAAACTTGGGAGAGGTACTGCAAAAAGCTAGGAAGTTAAGTTGGGGTTTTTTACTACTAACTTTGGATTTGTGGGGAATTTGCTCTGACCTCACAAAGATATGATGGTGCAGTTTGTGCATTGAATTACACATATGTAGAATATTGAAACAAATATTTTAAGGTCCTACTTTCAAACTACTGGAATTCTAAAGGAAAATTTCAAGTGTATTTTAATTAAGAACTTAATCTAGATACCTCTTTTGACCATTTTTATCAATTTTAAGCTATCTACTTACTAATTCATAAAAAAGTGGTTTCATGTGACACTAGATTTGTAATGTAAAGATATTTTTGTGTCTTCAGTATCTACTTCCCATTTTAGCAATAGCTTTTAAGTTTCAAGATGGACAAACTCATAGAAGGTGATTAAAGATACTAAATGTACCCTAAAAACAGTTGAGAGCTTGGTATTGTCTGTCTTGGTTTGAGCTGGCAAAATGCCAACTGTCCAAGACAGAGTGAAAAGGGAAGAAGAGGGAGAGGGGAAAAAACCCTCCAAACTAGGTTTATGCTTAAACTATCTGGATCTATTATACAGAAAAGAGAAAAATAAGAGAAAATTACAATATAACTCACACTTACACAAGTTATATATAACAAGAAATAACCTCCCACTACCCAGTTAATAAAAAGTCTATAGATCTACAAGTACTTTAAAAGACACTCTGCAAGAAACAGAAAGAGTAACAACAAAATGTTTCTACTTCCCTGAATTCAAACAAAGTGCAAGCAGCAGCAGCAGGAGCAGCAGGGCCTACTCTAGCAAGACA
>VWZD01000213.1:163956-178803 GCA_013396695.1 Sakesphorus luctuosus
CATCCCCACACTGGGGTCACTATCCCCTTCTCAGGGGTTTCACAATAAGCAAGCACATGTTGATCTGGAGAGCATCTCTCTACAATTGGTTTGCACTTAGATGCTGTGCAGAAGTTTTGTTGTACCATATATATAAACGCTGCACCAATTTTTACCATGTTATTTGAAGAACAATAATTTAAATACTTCATTCTGAAATATCATTTAGTTTATATTTGTAGAGAAATTTGCAAGCAAAAATGTAGTATTTTTGTCCATCAGATCAAAAAGAAATTTTACTACATTCTTCTTGAATGAAACATGCTTTGTATCTCTCTGTGGCTGGTAGGAAATGCTGCTTTGAGAGAAAATAAAATTCCAGTGCATGATGGAAGGCAACAGGCAGATCAAATATTTAGATACCTTGGCTTAAGAATTTGTGCCCACAGCAAATTATGCTTTTAATCAGCTAACTGTTAATGATGTAATCCTTTATGTATTAAATCTGCCATGCTGGGATCGTTGGTGTGTTTCCTGGGACAGTTGAGTTGTGCAGTGTCTGTCACAGAACAGTGCAATCCTCTTCCATCTGTTTAATTCTCCAGTTGTATTTGTTCTGGCAGATTTGGCTATCTTAAAAGTACCTTTCAATTTATATAATTATTAGATTATTTTACTAATGTTTTAGGTGAACACTGCAAATTACTTACTTTGCCTAACACAGTGGACGTAATTATACTATTTTTACTGGTTAACCTGTTTGTATTCAGGACACACAGGATTATGGTTTTAATTTAAGCTTGTCATGCAGAAAAGTGAGACCCTGGAAAGTAAGAGTAGTTACTAATCTCATACGCCTCAAAGTCAATGTTTTTGTAAAAGCAGCTGTTGATTTTGAGAACAAATGTTGAAGAACCAACAATTAATTCAATATTGTTGTCATGCTCGCTTCATGGATCTCCTTAAAGTGGAGGCTCGGCCTGATCAGAGGGTAGGTCAGTTGTGTTGCAGTGATTCTGCTCTCCAAACATACCCAGTCTTGCAGCCTGTTCTGGCTTTTTTTCTGGTGGAAGAGAAGGGAGAGTGGCACTCAGATTTTGCCCGAACTCAAGTTTGTTTCTTTGTTTTTTCCCCATTTTTGGGACATGTTTAAGTCATTAACATTATTTCTGAGATTAAATGTAAGTACCTCTATCACAAGGGATTACTAATGCATAATCCACATGATCCTGTCTTTAAAATTAAAAATTACCAAAGTAATTGATGAGTGTGGAATAAAAGGAATAGGTTATGAGCATCAGACTAGCTTGGGAAAATTAATTCTTGAGCATGTTCCATGGTATATAGTTTCCTCAGATTGAAGGGAGGAGAGGGAAAATCACATCTTAAAACACTGAGTCTGCTGTTAGGAATTATGGAAAATGGTTTTGGATTCATGTTTAAAACTGGAGTGTCATACATCTGTACAGCAAAATCTGAAAAATTAATTCACTGCTGAGCTGGAATGCTTTTGCCGTGTGTAGGCTCCTGCCATAGAGATTGCAGGTATAAATTCACATGGGTATTTTCGTGTTTTCTTCTATGCTACCATTTTATAAACATTTAACAATAGATTTCAGTTATAGAAAACTGTCTTTAACAAAGAAAAGCGTGTTAAGCAACATAAAGGCTAAGAAAGTTTGAGGACACAGGATGGTGATGGTGCCCCATTGATAAATTTGAGAAATTAAAACTGAACTCACATGTATTCCAATTTTCTTGATGAAATCAAATGTGTTTTACTAACACTGTGATTTTTATTACCTAAGCCAAAAATCATTCTCAGTGAGTTTTCAAACTGTTTCTCTGTGAATTTATGAGCCACCAAGGGCCTAAATCAGTTCTTTGACTTGTTACAGGTGAATTACAGAGTGAAGTTTTAAATTACTCCCAGCCCAGTAGCTGCAATTTGTGCAGCTTTTGACTTACTGTTGGGATTGAAGGCATTTTGTCATGGCATTTGCATATTGTTGCTTGTTTTCCTCTCCTAAACACAAACTTAATATTATGTAAGTAATGGAAGTATCAACTTACAAAATGCTTAAATTTGCTATTTAAAAATTAGTTGGGGTAAATTGTATACATCTGTACAGGGTGAAGAACTCTATCAATTTTAATTTTTTTTTGTCAAGTCCCAACACACAACATTATTTGTGAATGGCACAACTCGTGACCAGAGTGTAAGGAGTTCTGATGGATGGAGGCTGACAATTCAACCTCAATATTCTATTCCTGTTATTAAGACCGTGTTTTTTTCTGACCGCTGGGGACTGTTTGGGGGGATGGTGTGGTGTGAGGGCAGAAAAGGTGGAATTTTCCTCTGCCTAATTATCATCTATTTCAGGGAAATTGTTTATTTGTTGCAGTATTCAAGGTTGGTCCTTGGAGTGGTTTTAGAGTCTTTTTACCTTTTTAAAAACTTTCAGTTCTCAAATCAGGCAAAGAAAAACAGAAATCCAAAGCTTCAGATAAAAGAATAAGTTGAACTCTTCTGTTGATTGAGAATTCTGATTTAAAGTAGTGGCATTAAATGCTGATCTTAATAAAAAAAAGAAAAACAATGAAAAAATTTCTATATGGATGATGGGATTTTTTTGAATTCTTTTATATCTATATTTTTGTCTATCCATGCATTTTCATTGCCATTTCTCCTCTGAAGTCCAAATATTTTACAAAGGTTTTATCTCTGTTATTGAGTCTAATCTAGTTGTTATACAAATACCATGTCATTTAGTAGCAAACTCATTTTTTCCTGTGTAGTCTGAGTGGTATCAAGAATGTTTATTGAAAGTTATTATTTCTCTCACAAAGATTTTATATTTTATTCTTTTTATTTTCCTTTGCAAACTGTTTGAAGGAGGCAAAGGGCTTCTGTCTTTGCAGACTGTAATTCCTCTTCAAATTCAGGTAGCAAATTACAATTATGATGCAACCCGATAATTTTCACCTTGTTGTTATTCAGTGTTGTTGCAATCCTTTTAAGTTGACTGAAGTGATTTTTTTTCCCCCTCAAGCATTCCTTCTGTTGAGCACTTTTTTCTTTGCCTTATATACTTTCACAGTTTATTTTCATTTTTCACTTACTGACTCTGAGTTTTGTCAAGGTCAGTTTTGTTAGCTTTTCATCTCTCTGATGCCATTAACAATGGCATCCTCACCCAGCACAAAAACATAAAATTTCAAAAGAATTTTTGTTTTGCATCTGAACAAGTGTTAAGGCTGCAGTGAATAGGGAAGAGAAATTCGCAGCAAGAATCCCTGAGTCAGAGGGTATCAACCAGAGCTGATAGTGGGGTCTGTTCGTCTTTGTACAAACCAGTTGCTCACTAGGATGCGACCTGAACAGTGCAGGCTGGAAGGTGTATGTGGGAGTAGTGGTGTGAGATTTTTCCTTCCCGTTTCATACCCCCTAACAGAGAAAGCATAGAATCATAGAATGGATTGGGTTGGAAAAGACCTCCGAGATCATGAAGTCCAACCCTTGGGCCAACTCCAGTCCCTTTACCAGATCATGGCACTCAGTGCCACGGCCAATCTCAGTTTCAAAATCTCCAGGGATGGGGAATCCACTCTCTCTCTGGGCAGCCCATTCCAATGCCTGAGCACTCTCTCTGCAAAGAAGTTTTTTCTGCTCTCCAACTTCAATTTCCCCTGGCAGAGGTTGAGCCCGTGCCCCCTTGTCCTATTGCTGAGTGCCTGGGAGAAGAGACCAACCCCCACCTGGCCAGAACTTCCCTTCAGGCAGTTCCAGACAGTGCTGAGGTCACCTCTGAGCCTCCTCTTCTCCAGCACAAACACCCCCAGCTCCCTCAGCCTCTCCCCATAGCACTTGTGCTCCACTCCGTTCTCCAGCCTCGTTGCTCTTCTCTGAACCCACTCCAGCCCCTCAATCTCTTTCCTGAACTGAGGGGCCCAGAACTGAACACAAGACTCAAGGTGTGGCCTCACCAAATGTGTTGCTGCTCCTTGCGATTCTTTTCCATGAAAGTTGTAATTCCAATGGAAGTGTAATTTGTTTATGCAGAAATGTCTATCTCCAAATGCCTGCTGTCTTTCTAATTTTTACTTTGATTATCTTTCAGGATTGCTAAGCCTAAGTTCTGCTCTCTCTTTTCCATGACCTGAGAGTTTTTTTAAAATTCCGTAACAGTTGAAGTATTTCTCATCCAGGCTATATTTAAAGTTTTACGTAGATTGCCATACAAATATATTTCATCAGTTTGATTCATTTGCACTTTGTTACATTCTGTTCAGATAATCCTAGAAATACTGCAAATGCTTTTTGAGGGTATTTCCAGTGTTTTTGACATCTTATGATTTTCATTTAAATTCTCTAGCTTTGTGTTTAATTCAAATCACAGAGACATCTGTTCCAGGTTAATTCTCACAATTTTGGATATTTGTTGTCCCTGTGTTATTTTGTTTAGAAGTTTTTTTTAATTAGTTATATTAATCTAGTAACCCGCTTTTTAGGTTAAATAGGACCCCATTTGCAACAAATGATGTATGGAGAGAGAGTGACATGAAAGCCTGAATTGTCAGACAGAATGTGGTTGTTTTCTTTTAAAAAGCTGAATTTTGTCAAGAAACCAGGGTTGTATTAAAAGCTCTGAGAATCACTGTCTGTCTTAAGGTAACCCGTTTCCTCAAATACAGTGTGGTGTTCCTTAAGCACATATTGCAGTGCTTTAGAATTCCCAGTTAGTGCCTTGGACAAGAGCTGACAAATCCATCTGTTGTCACAACTTCCTACAGTTTTTGTGTGATCTTGCAAGGACAGACTGGAGTAAATCTTGTTGATGCTAATACGGTGTCCTGGAGTTTCATGATGGGAAAGGGATGAAAATGAAAGACCTCATTTTCTATGTGTTCTTTCACTTTCTGTCAGGATTTTCCTAGAATGCATGTGGGGATGTCAGGAAGTGGTGACGTGCTGTTGCTGTGTATGATTACCTTGCCACGTGAAGTTCAGCTGCACACAAAGAGGCTAGTTACCTTCTGGAGTCTGGGTATTACTTTTAAGAGGGAATAATTGGAAAAATTAGTTGAATTTTTAGAACAATTTAGTTAAAATTAATAGCAACTGGAGGTACTGATTTTGAATCATGTAAGTGTCATTTAGACCTACAGCGCTTCAGAATGTCCGATTTTGGTTATGGAAGTTCAGCAATTTACATAATTGAGTTCCTGTACTCACACTTAGGGCTTCAAAAAGTTATTTCCAAAAGTTTTAGTATACTCAGTTCCTATTAATTTTGAAATATGAGTATGCAACACCCTCTGGAAGTCAGGACCCATAAAATACAGAATCTTTAGGAATAGAATCTGACCCATGCCATGCAAATCTGTGTTTATATAGCAGTGGAAAAGTGAGATTGTGTCCTTTATGATGGGAGCTTTATTTTTTTAACTGGACTTCCAGACTGAAAAAGAGTTTATATCTTTCAAATATGTGTTAGTACACTGAAATTGAAACAATACCATTAGAGTACATGTAATTAGAAATTTAAAACAAAACCTATTTTACCATTGTACAGTACTACCTGTACTGGCTTTGGTTGTTCTTTTTTTTACATTCTCCAAGTAACATGATCTGCTTTAAAATCCTCCTCTGCTTTTCTTTACCTGCTGTTAAAGCACACAATAGTTGTGAGGAAGAAATGGATATAAAGAACTGAACTCATTGAACTCTCAAACACTTTTTGTCACTAAAACAAAAATCATATCCTTCTCCTCTCGCTTTCCTTGCCCTTCCAGTGATATGAGCTGGCAGCTGGCCTTTAGCCACATCCTACAACATCAGTTGGGAAACTACGATAATAATAGTTGGGGGGAAAAAATGTGCCCCTCAGTTTAACCAGAGGACATTCAATGTCTTGTCTTTTCCAGGGAAAGAGGATTTAAACAAACTTTCCATAAGATTTGTTGGATGTGTATTTCATAGTAACCACCATGAAGTTCACTGCATTTAAGGAGACGATGAAGCCGACATGAAAAGACATAAATTCATGAAGGCTCAGCTTCACAGCTGGTGCATAATCCTTTCTGTTGTCGCTGGTGCCCTGGCCCCCGTACCCAGCAGAACAAAGGGAGCTGAATTGGAAATGGTGGGAGCTGGGGAGCCTTTCCTGGCAGCACATCCCATGGCCATAGGCCTTGTCAGGGCGCAGTGTGATACCCTTTATTCCGCGTGACAGATGCGAGGTGGGTTCTGCGAGGGGGAAGTCATTACTGGCGCGAGGGCAGTGTCAGATCAAAAGTAACCAGTGATCAAACAAGGTAAAGGGCTGCGGAAAACAGGCTTTCTGTCCGCCCTCAGCACCTGCCGCACCACTGGGGGGAACAGCCCCAGTGTCAGGGCACGCTGATTCCCTTTGATGCACAGTGAATGAGGGAAGATGCAGACTGAAGCGGAGAGGGAAGAGTTTTATTTCCCGTCTCTTCAGGGCAGTTGGAGGTGCTTTGCTTATGTAATGCTCCCATGGACTTTGCAGCTGAAAAAGTCTCCAGAAGACAGACTCCTGTCTGAACCAAGACAGCTTGGGGTTCCTATTTCTAGCCCAGTCTCACCACTGAATTCTTCCACTGGTGTTGCAATTTGATGGCTGAGGATAAGACAGAAAATTAATATTATAATAGTATATTATTAATATATTTTCTTGAAGAAAATTATGCAGTTACAGTTTTTTGTGGAGGGTGTTTAATGATTTTTTTTCAATACACTCATTAAGGCATTAGGCTCAGTTTCTGCATTCGTTTCAAAATGTTTTAATTCTATCAAAATTTGTTTAAACAGACCTCATGTAATTTTTTGTACTCATGTAATTTTTTTTTGTGTGGAGACTTTTATTATAATTCAGAACACAAAGTCTAGCTACCTATAAAGCACCAATAAGTGATTACCTATTAAAATTTCAAATGTGATATTATGCCATACTTAGAGTTCCACAGGTAGTGTTCCACTCGTGAAATACTTACCCATCTATATGCATACCTGTGTAATACCCAAGTAACTTTGTACCTGTGCTGTTTTTTCATGGTGTTCGATGACATAATTCAGTAAATTGATTCATTTTATTAAGCAAATTTACTGACACTTGAGATAACTTCCTCATTCCTACATATTTTTTATTGTGTTAAGTGTATTTTACAATTGCTCTTGTTATGAGTGGCCTACTTTATGCAGCAAACGTGTTAACAAAAAATTATTTTGTTAGGAGGCATAGTTGTGACATTTCAATTATAAATTTATTTTTCTGGACTCAAAATAAGAAATGTCAACATACATCTTGTAGAGTGTATATTGGAAAAACCTTTAATGAACTACTAGAAATTATTTTATAGTGTAACAAGGTCACAGTTGTGTAACTATGATCTAAATTTTTAATGTATTTTAGAGGAGATCCCCTTCCCTTCCTCCTTTCCTTCTCTTTTCCCCATAGAATCATTGAATAGTTTGGGTTGGAAGAGAGCCCACAGATCCTGGTTCCAAACACCTGCCATGGGCAGGGACAGCTTCCAATAACCACGTTACCCATCCAGTCTGGCCCCGAGCACCTCCAGGAGTGGGGCATCCACAGTTTCTCTGGGAAACCTATTCCAGTGCCTCTCCACTCTCCCAGCAGAGAATTTCTTCCTAATATCTAACCCAAACATACCCTCTTTCATTCCTCCTCGCCTTGTCCCTCTGTGCCCTTGTAGAAAGCCACTCTCCATCTCTCTTGTAGCCCCTCTTTAGGTACTGGAAGGCCTTTGATAGGTCACTCCAAAGCTTTCTCTTCTCTAGGCTGAGTAATCCCAATTTTCTCAGCCTTTTGTCATATGAGAGGTGCTCCATCTCTCTGATCATTTTTGTGTTTCTCCAGTGGACTGTCCTTCCCGAGAGCTGGATGCAGCATCCAGGTGAGGTCTCAAGAGCACAGGGTGTTTTTGTCTTAATGGGTGTGTGTTGTGGTGGTTTCTCTTAAATCTAGCAGTGTGACTGTGTGTGTATTGCCAGATACTTCAGAGAGTTAAAGGGTCCCTTCTTGTCTCCCTAATTTAAAAACACAAAAATAATTAAAAAATACTCCAGCACTTTTATTGTATTTTGCAAAGTTTTACATAGTGCGGTATTGACTAAGCAAAATTAAAATGTCTGTGCAGCTCTCTAATATCTGCACTGTTGCTGTGCACAAAACCTAGCCTGGTTCATTCTGTACTTTTGTGTCAGGCCTTTTGTTCTTCATTGTGTAATAGTTCAGCTTTCATGCAACTTCTCAAGCTTTTCTCTTACAGTATTGGTCTAAGAGTCTTCCATTTCAAGTAACCGCGTAATATAAAATCAAATAATATTCACACATACAATAATTGCAGTCAGTGACCAGTATTTGAATATCTTCTGGAGAAAACCATATTTAGTTTGTTTTGTTTTTTTTTTCATCTCCGAGCTGAAGAAAAGTAACTACAAATCCACCAAAAAAGAAAATTCAAAATACAGTTTTGTATTCAAAGAGAAAGTCATATATGGTTTTCATCGTGTTGTAATTTAGAGAAATGGGTATGAATTTGCTATGCATGTGTGACTTCTTTACTTTGTTATTTCTGTTACTGTTATTAAATGAAATGGCACTTTTAAGATTCCTGTGAGCAGTGAAGTATAATACACTTCAGCTGCAGTGCCATCTGAGTCCTCACAGTAATAATCACTTGGACCTAAAAATTAAAAAATCTATTACATTTTGGCTGTGGTTTTTGTTCCCTAACAGATTTATCATTTAACATAGAGGTGTTCGGTTCTGGTGACATGTGTCTCTTCTGAAAGTTAAATGTTTCAACTAGCAAAAAGTAAAACTGTAGCCACAACAAAAATGTCTTCCTAAATTTGTTCTGAATCCTGTCTGGATTTGCAACCATTTGAGAAAAAACTTGTGCAAGACACATCTGAAGGAGGTGGGCTCTTTGTCTTTTATTTATTTTAATTTTTTCTTTGCATCTGTATAGACTCTAATACAGCTACCTAATGTGTTATACTCATTTTGTAAGTTTTGTTGCTCTAGCTTTAGGCTCAAATTTATAAACCCAACAACCAGGCACCAAAAAACAGGCTCTGGGAATTTCCCAGATTTTAGAAATACAGCAGCTTTCTGTGTTGGGCTAGTTTTGTTTAGCTAGAGTTATTTCTTGTTAAGCATGTCATAACTTTAGAGGTAGCTTTCAGTAGGAATTGAGGTCTCTTTCTTATATTAGTAGATTATTCTGAATTGTTGTTCCACCTCCCTCCATCTGTGCATTTTGGTTTTCTTATTTTTTCATGTGAAAGTCTGCTTTTTACCAGTAATGTGATCTGTACATTTGTTTTTTAAGGCACAGTATATTACATATTTTTCTTACATGCCTGTTTAACTTATGTCTAGAACCGTAATAACTTATGATGGTAAATGCATAATTAGTTGCAGGGAATAGGGAACTCCCCAGGCTTTATGTTCTTTTGCATACTGACTCCTTCTGTATTGGTTTCAAATTGAAAGGCCTTCCTCCTTTCTTCATAGTTATTTCTACCTTATTGAGAAAGTCAAATGGAATCTTCCTCCTCTTGCAACTTCCTTTTTTTAATTCTGAATGTGTAAAAGAATTTTGTTTATATTCACTTTAATGTTGGATCAGATTTTTCCACTACAAAGCTGAGTAACTGTTTGCAGTATTAAAACAGAAGTTCTGAATGAATCTCAGCAGGAACAGTGAAATCCTCTGAGCATCTCTGGGGAGTTTTAGCTTAAGAGAAATTTGGGTAGATGTAAAGGTGAGAACAATACGACTAAGTACATATAAATACCTCAAATGCAGGTTGTCAGAGGGTGGTGCCAGGCTCTTTTAATGGGTTCCCGGTGACAGGACGAGGAGCAATGGCCATAAACTGAAACACAAGAAGTTCCACCTCAACATGAGGACGAACTTCTTTACCTTGTGGGTGGCAGAGCACTGGCACAGCTGCCCAGGGGGGTGGCAGAATCTCCCTTCTGAAGACATTCCAAAGTGGCCTTTTTAACTAATTTAAGTCAAATCTTTCTGGTCATTGAAAATGAGCAAATGAACAAGGAGCCCTCAATGACCACCTGAGTCCCAGAATAATGGTTCCCTATTTTTACTGAGTTCTAATTAGAGAGGAAGATATCAAATTAAATATGTTTTAGCTGACACAGTGTGGGAGAAGAGGAGATGGAAGAGGAAGGTAGATTCAGAACAGTGAATAAAAATACGTCTACAAATACATCTTATGTATTAGGAAAATCACTTATAATACAAGTAACTGTTGAGATATGTACTAAATTTAAGGTAGAAATAACTGTATTCTGAAGTTTGCAGTTCTGAATCAGAGTCATCTAATGGTAATGTTACCATTAATGCATTAAAGATTTTTTTGAAGACAGTGATTGGCTCTTAATCAGGTATAAGGCTTGTTTATACCACTTACTGTGCAAGAGCATTGCTGTGGTAGAGGATCACTGACAACTGAAAGGAGTCAGATGGTTATTCTGTTCTACACCAGTTGGCTGCATAGCACAAAACTTGCCATAATGTCATTTGAATGTTATGTGTGGTCTTAATCTGGCATTGGTATGTGTGCAGCCATCCATCAGTAATATAAATTATTTTACTTACTAAATGAATTCAGAGTTACTTTGTATACTGACATGTTGAATTCTGTAGTCTTTTGAAAATGGTGTGGGGTGCTTCCCCATAGGGGTTCACGCTACAGTGTCTGTAACTCTTTGGAGCTATCTGATAAATACATCACAGTTTGAGAGAGCAATTTAAGGTGTTAATTTGGGCAGAGTCATTACTTTGGGTGTCTTGAGAAATGTTCTGTGCCCACTGGGTTTGCCTTTATTCATAAGGCTTCTCTTTATATGTAAAATTATGATCTTGCTTCCAGGATCAGATTTCTCCTTTCAGCAAGAGCCAGAGCATATCCTGTGCCCGCTGTCGCTGAGTTAATGCTGAGCCCATTAGGTGCTCACGTCAATAAGCATCTTCTGATAGTGATACAACTCATTTTATGAACAAGATAGATTTGTGTCACAGGACACTGTGACACTGTTTGTTAAAGCTCAGTTCAAGAATGAGTGATAATAGGTTGTCATGTGTTTTGGAGTATTTGAGGGCATTATTCAACACAGGCTCCAGCTCAAATCCTGTGTAGTGTCCTACTGATTTTAGTGGGGTTTTTTGTGTTGGAGATTTTTGGCGGATGTTTCTTTTTGGTTTGTTGTGGCATGATTTTTGTTTAGCTTTGTTTGGGGTTTTGTGTGTTTGATTTGTTTGTGGTTTTTTTTTCTCTCTCGATAAAGCCACTAAGCTGGCACAGTGTCCTTTCTTCATTGTTGCTGTAGTGCATTGGCACAAGGTATGGCCTTGTAAGGGAGGACAGAGCTTACTGGTAAATATTCCAAGCTATTAAAAAATCCCCACGAAATTTTAAATCTGTCAGAAATATCTTTGCAGTTTGGCAGGTCAGAAATACTGCAGATGTTAAAATGAAGATCCCTTTGATCTGCAAGCATATCTTTTTGATATGCCAGCTATTTGTGTACTGACTGATGTTAACACACCTCCGTTTCAGGTACAGGGTGTAGGATGTGTGTAACTGGTGAAACTGTGTTACAGTGAGATGTATCCCTGTAATTCCCTTGGTGACAGCCTTGGTGATGTGTGCAGCCTGTACACATTTTTAAGAATTTGATTAAAATGATTGCTCTAACATAATTTCAGTAGATTTAAAAGGGCTATTAAACCACGTGTTTTGCTAGCAGTATTTCCAGCACAAGGAAGGGATTTGCAACTGCAGAAAAGGGCTGCAAACTGACTGTAGAGACTGCACTGCAACATGTCTCAATCCTTCTCAACCATTCTGTACTTCAGTGAATAAAACAACTCTGCATTTTTGAGTACTCTCCGCTCAGTTGGTGGGGTATCTGTTTGCAAGAGGGTGTCGTTTAGGCAGTAAGATAAGACCCTCGAGATGTACCAAAGTGTGGAGTACCGCTTCGGTTTCCTATCTGTGTGCCAGAGTGCAGAGAATGAGCAGGAGGGGAGGGGTGGGAAAAAGGAAAGCTTGGATGTTTTCCAAGGCCCCAATGTCTGTGTATGAGGAGTTGTAATTATAGGCTGCAAGGCTGACTTTTATTGGGCAGGCTTTTCTGGTGGACTTGGAGCCCCCCTCCATCCCTTCCCTTCCCAGGTGGGATCTGGCTCTCGGAGCCATTGCCTGACATTCTCAGCCGTGGCTCACTGGGACCTCGGCCCGGGGCTCACATGCTGCCAGCTGGAGCAGAGTGACAAATGGGAGCAGATGACAAAACAGACTTGCATAGTAAGAGAGGGGAAGAAGAAAAGGAAAAACAAAAGGTAGGAATAAGAAAGAGAACAAAAATTGTAGGGGGAAAAAGGGATGGTGAAGGATGAAATGCTGGTAAATACTGAGCTCTAGGAAGTTGTGTTTGTATGGGAGGAACTTTTGTTGCAATAGGAAACACAGTGGTGTTTGCATCTGGTATTTTATTTTACAGTGGTAGTCTGCTTTGTAATGATAAAAATATTTTCAGGATGGTGAAATCTGAGGGGCAGTCAATCGTATTCCTTGCCAAAGCCTTGTGGTTGTTGATCCCATTGCAATAATTTTGCAGGGTGGCTTGTCATGTTCCATTTGGAAAAGTTTCCTCAGGTATTTGCTTTGGTCTTCATTACTTGTATAAGTTGTATCTTCTGAGGTGGCAAAATCCCCAATAATTTAGAGATTCCCATAACTTTCAAAGCAGATACTAATGAACATCACAAAAAATTATTTATGAAAAAAGAAAGAAAAAAAATTAAATTCTAATGGAGAGGAATAGGTATGAAAATTACTTGAAAGAGATTCTGCACATGATGTGCTAACACCTTCTAAATTACTTGGGTTTTATGCTATGTTTCAGTCTTTGTTTACTGTTCTGAAGGAAAGGATGCCTCTGGGTTTTTTAGATGAGATTTTCACACAACAAAACCTCATTGTGGTTAATTATGCTGCTAATTCTTCTTGGTCTGCCCAAATTGTGTAGTATTTAAAATTCTAATCCTAATTATTCAAGTCAGAAATTTTCCTGATATTTCAAATTTGAGTATGGATCTCATCTAATTAACTTTGATTCCTAAGATGAGTAACCTGCTACAATTTAACATAAACATATAATTTTTTTATTTTATTTTTTTAAATGCAAAAGCATTTCCAATGTCTCATTGTTTGAGCGTGATAAATAGCAGGTAAGACATGCTGTCTGCATTTGAACATGGTGTGTTTTGTCCCTTTTATATTTAAGACTGATCTGTCATATTGGTTGTAACATGAACTGGGTTTATGGCATGAAACTATAATAAATGTGGAAGAATTTAAAGTATAAGTATTTATGTAAACTTCCAAACTGTAAAAGGGAGGAGGTATTAAATAAGATAAGTACCAAATAAAATAAGTGCTGTGTGTAACTTGAATAATTTAGTTACGCTTTTAACTTTAATACATGATGGATGCAGTCTGCATGGACTTTGGCAGTACTGAGACACTTTCCCCCTCATCTGAATTTGTGAGCCCAAATGTAAATGTTTAATGGTTGAAGGAAACGGAAAGCAGCACATGTAGATGAGTGTGTGGCTTTTTCTTGTCCACTGTCTGATTTTCTGTACGACGATTGATGACCAGTTATCTGGTGAGTCTTGGTGCTACTAAAACGTAACTAAAGAAGATTTTAGGGATTGACTGAGAAGGGCAGAACACCAAGTTGCGACATGAAGATGGCTGGGATTGTAGAAATCACTAATTTTAAATTTACTTTGGCCATGAGTTGTGGTAGCATAAGGAATAGAAAAATCCTTTTGCAACTAGGAGTGTTCAAAAAAAAATTTGAAAAAGTGTTTGTAAATGGGAGATCTGTGTGATATGGCAAATGAATTTTTAAGAGATGATTTTCTCATCTTATTCAGTTAAATCTAATACTTCGTTTTCCTCATCCATCTAATCTGTTTTTACTTTCTATAAAAAACTGACTACTTTATTTACAATAAAGTAAAATGATGGAACACCAGTATAACAGCACTACAGTTATTTCCAGTGTTCCAGTTTCTGCTGCCTCACAAATTACTGGCTCATCACCTTATGAATGTTTTTAATTACTATTCCAAACCAGTACCAGTCATTTTTGTACTGTCAGAAAAGCTTTTGTTGGAGTTAGCAGTGAAAATATGACCAAAACATGCTTTTTGTTTCTCAGCTGTGATTTATCATGAGAGGGTTGGAGCAGGTTCTGAGATTACAGCCTTGTACCACTTACTGTACATTCATTTTCATACCCCACTGGATTATCGTGGTGCTTCTTACCTTCGTGGTATCTGGGTGGATTGTTTGTCAAAATGAAGAAAATCCAAGAAAACATTTCCTGTGGTGGTGATACCTCCCTTCCTGCTGCTGATTTTGTGACAGACAGTGCTTTTTCTTGGACATGTTCGTAAGGTCTCACTTGGCACATTGTTCACTCACGATGATTTGATCCTCATCCCCTGAGTTTTGCTCTCATTATTTTTCTGTAGTTTTAATATTTAACTGGAATGTAATAGAAATATATAAACAGGTACAGTAGTTAGGGTATTTTCCCTTCTGTTTCCCTGGGACTTGTATCAACCCTGTGTATGCACTCCTTATCTTTTTGTTCTGTAACAAATCTACACTTAAACAATTGTGGATGTGTCTAACAAGGACCCAGGTTTTCCTTTGCAATTCTGGTAAGTCCAGTGCACATAATAACTCACTTTAAGGGAGAAATG
>VWZD01000214.1:0-11700 GCA_013396695.1 Sakesphorus luctuosus
TTTGGGAGGCATGACTGCCTTGAATTGAGGGGAAAGTTGAAGAAAAGAGAAAAAAAAAAACCCCACAAAAATACCTCAGCTTCTGCCCTGGCTGTTCGCCCCGCCTGTGNCTGTTTGCCCTGCCTGTGCAAACTGCCGTGCAAACTGCCGTGCCACACCCTCACTGCCGTGCCACGCCCTCACTGATGTGCCATGCCCTCACTGCTGTGCCACGCCCTCACTGATGTGCCACGCCCCTGTTTGCCCGCTCCTGTTCACCGCGCTCCAGGTCGCTTGCGCTCCCTAGAGATGGTTTTAAAGCCTTCTCAATCTCCTGCTAATGACCAGGCCACACCTCCAACTCCCCTCTGACTCACCTGATGCCAGCTGAAGGAGCAGATGTCTCTTGCTGTCACTGCTCTTGCTGTGGGAGCTGAAGAAAGTTGGTTTCATCCAATCTGAGTGAAGCTAAAATTGCCCCTTTTCCTCCCAAAGTAGTCAATATTTCCAGTATTTACCAGACATCCTGTGTGGCTGACACAGCAGGTCAGGCAGGAATCAGATGAAGAAACCACACACTGCTGCAGAGCACTGGGGAGTAGAAGTGTCACTGACTGGACAGGTCGTTTTGTGGGACCAGCAGGAAATCCATCTCTGTTATGGCTCTTCCAAAAATTCCAGAGCCCAGCTCCTGGTTTTCTCTTCTTACCCTTAAATCCACACAAACACAGCCCAGTTTGAGTCCTGTGCCAGAGCTCAGGTATCCTTTTGTCCTTGTTTTCCTCTGGACAGTTTCAGCTCTTTCAGAGCATCATTTGGGATTTATGTCCTGGTAATACCTGCTCTTTCCAGGTGTGCTGGTTTAAATGTAAACCAGCAGGAGAAATGAACCCAACACAAAAGAGATTATAAGGCAGAGTTACAATTTAATAACAATAGTACAAGAAATGCAATGGCACAAAGAGAAATTGGGTTTAACCCCCAAACCCAGCAGTGTAACCCAGCCCCCTGGGGCACAAACACAGTGGGGTTTGGTGGCCCCTGTGCTGAGCCCCACGGGGTTCCCCCGAGTCCAAAGGAAAAGGAGGTGAAAAACCTGTTGGTGCAGATGATGTCCCAGTCTGGTGGAGAGTGGTGGGCTCCTCCTCTCCAGGTTCTGATCCTCCTCTGGATCCAATGAGTGGTTCCCCAAGTCCCCAAACCCCAAGATTGTCTCCCCTGAGGTTTGGGTGGGAGCCCCCAGTCCCTCCCCCAGGGCAGGGAGTTCCAGACTGGGAGATGTGACTCTGGGAGTCAGGGGGGATTTTGGACTGGTTGCTGGCCCCTGAGCAGAGCTGAGCCCTCAGGTGGGTGTGGAGGTGCCAAGGAGTCCCTGGAGGGGAGTTCTCCCAGCTCCTCTGCCAGGCTTCTTTCCCAGCCAGCTGCCAGGCTGAGGGCTCAGCTGTGCCCTGGGCAGCTGCTGCCAATGGGCCATTGGGAAGAGTTGCTGGGCAATGGCCCAGAGGGTTTAGAATGCCCAGCTTTGGTCACACCCACACAGGGATAAACTGCTCCCACCTGCTGAACTGGGACACCAGGATTTGCAAGAGGATGGATTTCCCCCAGTACTGCTCATTCACCAAAGGTCTAAGCAGAGTTTATTCCCCAGGTCAGAGCAGTTTTCCTCTCTGACATCCACCTTTGCAGATTCAGTTATTCTTCCGTATTTCCATCTTCTTTATTTCTCTGTGCCCAAAGATGATCAGTTTGCCTTGAACACACAGTAACTTTGGAACAGGGTCATCTCCTTGAGACCAAAGTTATGAACCTCAGCAACTTCAAAGGCCATAACTCTGGGACAATATGAGTGTAAATTCAATTCCATAATCAGAATAAGTATGACCAGAAAAAACTGAAAGCATATTTTAATGTTTCCTGGACTGTTTTAGAACAAGACTGAAAGAGAGGACTCCTGCAGAACAAACACGCTGATTTAGTTCAGATGCTGCTTTAATTCTGCAGGTGGCTTTTTTGAGCTCTTTGAAGTGTTGTGCAGCCTGCACTGGGTGGGCATCTTGCTTGGGGCTGTGCCAGCCTCACTGCGTGGCATTTCTGGCCTCCTTCTTTCTTGCTTTGCTTTTCTATTTCATATAATGGGTTTGTGTCTGAAAAATTAGATCTGTTTTTGCCATGTCAATGCACTTGAGCTGGAAGAGGAACTTGGAAGCTTCTTTCTCTGAACCCTGCATAAAGGTTACTCTAGCAAACCATCCAAGATCTGTGTGCCAGTGATGCTCCTCATCCAGCTGAACATGTCTCCATTCTGATAACGCATTTGGTTTTGGTTTGTGGTGTTTTACCTCACCTGGTAGAACAGACAGATGGAAAAGCTGCAAAACTCAATATTTATAGCAAAAGCAGTGACCTAGACAATTAGAGAATAATGGAATGCTTTGGGTGGGAAGGGACCTTAAAGTTCATCTCATTCCACCCCCTGCCATGGGCAGGGACACCTCCCACTGTCCCAGGGTGCTCCGAGCCCTGTCCAGGCTGTCCCTGGACACTCCCAGGGATGGTGCAGCCACAGCTTCTCTGGGCACCTGTGCCAGGGCCTGCCCACCCTCACAGGGAGGGATTTCATGTGCACCTCTGTGATGCCTTTAAGCACCCAAAATGGGCAGGAGCAGAACTTTGCACTGTTAGCAGGGGTTGTCTGCCCTGGCCACTCACTCTGGGCAGCAGACCATGGTAATCCTGGGATCTATTTAATACTAACTAACTTCTGGCAGCAACACTGCAATTATTAATAGACTCCGGTTCGTTAAATAGAACTCAGGGGGAGGTCGATTTTGTGGGTGAGGGAAGAGCAGAGAGCACAGACCACACACCATCCTTGTGTCCAAGCTGGGACACAGAGAGCACAAACCCAGCACTGGGCTCCCTGTGCCTTTCAGGGTAAGTCAGTGTTTGCCTCAGTTCTTTTGCCCATCCTTACAAACACCTACACCCTCAGGGGCAGGAGAGGGAACCTGCACAAAGCAACATGTCCTGGAGTCGAGCCCTTAAGGGAGGAGAAATGAGACAAAAATGTATCGCTTATTAAGTGAACAACAATAAAACAATGGCCTCTTAGTGAAAAAACCAAAGCACACAAAGAAAGAACATTCTCAACTGTTTCTGGAGGACTCACCAGACTTTCAGGATGAAACCCTCCCCTCTAACCCAAAAACTGCACCGTGTCCAAGTGACAAGTTCTGAGGAGATGCCTCCTCCCATCTGTGACTCAACTGAAAGAACAACTTTCTGCAACATCTGGAGGGCAATGTGACCTTCCCACTGCAGGATTTCCAAGCCCAGACTTCATCCATGATGGATCTGAGAGGATATCAAGCCCAGATGCTGCTATGGATTGTCTGAAGATGTGGTAAATGTTCTTCCATTGCCCTTTTCAAGCACTCAGATCTTTAATTACCCTTGATAAATTAAACCTTTCAAACTTTGGGCCAAAGACAGGAATATTTTTTTCCTTTCAAGCGTCAGAAAAATGGGGATAATATTTTTCTGTCTCCCAGAAAACCTGCAGAATCAAGAAATGACCTGGTAATTGCCCTTTCTGTGTGCTCACTAATTGTGTTCCAACAAATCCACTCTTCTGTGTCTGGAGTCTCAAGCTCTTCCCGCACTTCCCTCACTATCTGCATTGTCAGTCAAATCTTGAATTGTTGGGAGTTTGATAATTTTCACAGAAAGACCAGAAGCACAGATGTCCCCCCACACAATGGATCATTTAGCAGACCTTGTCCTGGAGAACTAGATGTTATAATGCCACTTCTGATTGCTCAACATCTGCCTAACAGAACATTCCTCTTGGTCTCCTTCATTGTTGCTTCATTAGTGAACACATTTACTGAGTCTTCCCAAAATGTTTGCTGTGGAAACAAAACCTTCTGCATCTGTTAATTGCTTGATTATCCATGGCAAGTTGTCTCTGCACTATTATTTTTTATTTGCATACCAGCCTAGACTTCTGCCAATGCATCTTTTTATCCAGTGGAGAAAACCAGACATTTTCAGGGTGTGATATAGATCCATATCACAAGGTTGGAGAAGGGAGTGGAGCACAAGTGCTGTGGGAAGAGGCTGAGGGAGCTGGGGGTGTTTGTGCTGGAGAAGAGGAGGCTGAGAGGTGACCTCAGCACTGTCTGGAAGTGCCTGAAGGGAAGTTGTGGCCAGGTGGGGGTTGGTCTCTTCTCCCAGGCACTCAGCAATAGGACAAGGGGGCACGGGGGGCTCAAGCTCTGCCAGGGCAAATTGAAGTTGGAGAGCAGAAAAAACTTCTTTGCAGAGAGAGTGCTGAGGGATTGGAATGGGCTGCCCAGAGAGGGGGTGGATTCCCCATCCCTGGAGGTTTTTCAAGTGAGCTTGGCCGTGGCACTGAGTGCCATGATCTGGTAAAGGGACTGGAGTTGGCCCAAGGGTTGGACTTGATGATCCTGGAAGTCTTTTCTAACCCAATCCATTCTATGATTCTGTGATTCTATGATTCTATATCTATATTTTAGGAAGTTATACTCTAAAGGTGTAGTTTTCTGTCTTTTCACAGTAAAAGTGGGCTGATTGGCTTGGCTGTTTCCATCTGCATTTAGTGATATGAACTCATCCCCTGCAGCTTCACACTGAGTGCTAAATATTTTACCCGTTGCTTTGAAGCTCCAGGTAAGAAGTGTCATCCCTGCAACTCCTCCCCAAGGAAGGGAACTCCCCCTAAAACCTGTGAGGCTGATCTCGTGTCTTTAGAGCAATAAACTCCTCACCCCTTGTCTTGGTTTCATCCTGGCTCCCCAGCCCAAGCCACCCTCTCTTTCTCCCTCTGCTCCTCAAAGCAGGGAAAAGGAAAGGGGGAGGAAAAAAAACACTTGAAAGGAACTGAGCCAAGTCAGTGTGTGTATATATATATATATATATATATNCTCCCTGGAATCCAAAGAGAACCTAAACTTCCTATCTCCTGTCTCATATCCCTCTTTGTCCCATGCAAGGGGAAAGAATGGGTGAGGAATACCTGGGAGACAAGCCCCTCCCTAGTTATTTCTGGTTACCAGGAAGAAACCTGGATCAAACTATCACACCCCTGCATTTAAACCATGCCCTTGGGGAGGGTGAGCACCATGTGTCCTATCAAACCCTGCTGCTAGGCCAGGAGATCCAACACCCTGTTCCCACCAGGCTTGTCTGGGACACTTTCCTCTGGTCCAGACTGCTCCAAGCCCTGACCTTAAGCACTTCCAGGGATGGGACAGCCACAGCTTCTCTGGGCAACAGTAAAATAACTCTGTTGCAAGTTATATTCCTAGGAAGGTACATATTTTTTAGCCTTTTTTTGCTGCTTTTTCCACTTTTTTGCTGTTCAGCAAACAGTTTGAATGAAGTATAACTATAACTACCTGAAGGGAAGTTGTGGCCAGGTGGGGGTTGGTCTCTTCTCCCAGGCACTCAGCAATAGGACAAGGGGGCACGGGGGGCTCAAGCTCTGCCAGGGGACATTGAAGTTGGAGAGCAGAAAATACTTCTTTGCAGAGAGAGTGCTCAGGCATTGGAATGGGCTGCCCAGAGAGGGGGTGGATTCCCCATCCCTGGAGGTTTTTAAGCTGAGCTTGGCCGTGGCACTGAGTGCCATGATGTGGTAAAGGGATTGGAGTTGGCCCAAGGGTTGGACTTGATGATATTGGAGGTCTTTTCCAACCCAACTGATTCTATGATTCTATGATAATATTAAACATAATTGCTGTAAGTGGAAGAGCAGTGAAGTATATGTATTCTCTGAGCAGGATGAGACAACCAAAATTAACTGAGTCTCTAATACAGGTAAGTCATAATGCAGTATAAAATGCTACAGCATTTTCTGAGCCTGTGACAGTTGAGCATTCCAGGTGGGAACACCCAATTAGTGCTGCCAAACTCCCCCCAGATTAATTGCTTCTGGTGAAGGTTCCAGACCCACTAAAACTTCTGCTGTGTCACGTATTGTTTTGCAATATCTCTGGGGCTGCAGGCCCTGTTTTTCCACTGCAATTTCAGTGCAGGTGGAAGATAAGGAAGAGATGCTGGAGAAATTGGGGCATTCCCAGGGATTTCCCAGAGGTGGTGGTGCCCCTGTCTGCTGTGCCCATAGCCAGGGGGTGGCTGTGCCTGTTCCACGCACCCACAGCAGGATGAAGGTGTTGTGTGTCACTGAGGAATGTGTTTGTGGTGGGCCCTGGCAGGGCAGAACATGCCAGGCACCGCCCAGCTGCAGTGGGGGCAGCCTCGGGGCTCCGATGCCCAACCAGGCACAGCCCTGCCCGCACCAACCCACCCTTGGTCACTCCAACCCACTCCCACTCCCACTGGCACTGCCAGAGTCCTGCCCAAGACTTTCTGACAGGAATACAGCCACCCTGCCCTAAATAAAAACAGTAGCTTTAATTCATCCCCTCCGCAAAAGAGAGACACCTCCCCCCAGCGACATTTATCACATTAATTTTAGTGTTCCTATTCATTTCCAGGAAGGGTAACAATGTGCTCCACAGCTGAGTGGCACGTTCAGACCTCTGGTGAGGCTTTTGTTCTCCCAGTTCCCAAAAAAGCCCTGAGGGAGGACCTGCCACCAGCCACAGAAGCATCATCTTGGCAATGACTAACATTTTTTCCATAGTCACAAAAGAGAGGCTGAGCATCCTTTTCTCTTATGTAAAACTTTGCATTAAATGAAATTTGACTTTCCAGCTGACACTGGTTATGAATAAGACTTTGCAGCTGACAGGAGTTATAAATAAAACTCCCAGCTCTAAGAATCATCTGGAACTTTGGGGTAGCGCATCCCAGTCAAAGAGCTCTCATTGGGAGCACATCCTGTTATCCTTCACTCCAGAGGCAAAGAGGAGCATGTTCAGCCAAGGAGAGACAGCACATTTCAAGGTGACCTTCCCTGGAGCTGAGGGTGGCAAACAGGAGACATAAACGTGGGACAGCTCCGGGAAGGTGTTTTGTGCCTGCTGTACCTGGGAGGACAGGACATTTCTTTGGTGTCCTGCAGAGGCCAAAGGGGATCCCTTGGGTGTATCTGCACCGTGGGGTGCAGGTGGTGCACAAACAGCCCAGTTAACCCTTCAGTTAACCCCCAAGAACCCCCACGGTGCCACCTGCACCCACCACCCCCATGGTCATGCTGGAGTGGGGCTCCCCCAAACTGGGGCTCTTCTGTCTTCAGTGTCCCCTGCATTGCCACACCTACACAGGACAGGGGGACAGGCAGGATGGAGCTGTCACAGGAACCTCCAACCCAGCCCCATTTCCAGGCTGGAGCACACAGAGGGACATGGGGGGAACACCCAGGGCCACCACCCAGGGCCACTGGGGCAGGGGTTCCCTCAGCACCCCAACACAGCAGAGCTAGCACAGGGCTTAAAAATAGGTGATAGGAGCTTTGGGAAGGAAAAAAGGGCTTCTTAGCTACTTTTGCTATAATATTAGAAAAGCATCTCTGGGACTAGAGAAATGGGGTATTTTATTATGGAGAGAAAATTGATGTGAGAAGAATTGCTCCCTGATTGGAAAGCCAAAAATCACAAGGGTAAAGCAAAGGAGAACACGGTAAGTAAAGGGAGAGGAGCTGTAACCACTGAGTGCTGCCCTGGCAGGGGAGGCTGCAAGGTGCAGGCTGGGGCCTGGGCTAGAGCTTTTCCAGCCCCACACAGAGATTCTGCAATGCTTCACACATTGTCACACTCCAGGAGGCAGCTGTTTGTCCATCTGGCAGGGCTGTGGGTCCCTCCAGCTCCTGCGAGATCAGGTGGAACAAACAGCACAGCTCCTGCCAATTGCTTGGTGGGGTCTTTTCAGGGAGAAATCCAAACTGTGGCTCATCAATTCCTCATCTGACTTTCACATGCTCCTCTAACTTCTGTGTCCTCCTTCAGCTGATGAAATCAATCCATGTTCCATTGTCTTAGAACAGATTTTAGAACAGAGCAGTTATTTAACGTGTCCTCCTTTCTGATGGTGTTCAGTTGAGGCAAGAGATTGAGGGGCTGGAGCGGGGCCAGAGAAGAGCAACGAGGCTGGAGAAGGGAGTGGAGCACAAGTGCTGTGGGGAGAGGCTGAGGGAGCTGGGGGTGTTTGTGCTGGAGAAGAGGAGGCTGAGAGGTGACCTCAGCACTGTCTGGAACTGCCTGAAGGGAAGTTGTGGCCAGGTGGGGGTTGGTCTCTTCTCCCAGGCACTCAGCAATAGGACAAGGGGGCACGGGGGGCTCAAGCTCTGCCAGGGCAAATTGAAGTTGGAGAGCAGAAAAAACTTCTTTGCAGAGAGAGTGCTCAGGCATTGGAATGGGCTGCCCAGAGAGGGGGTGGATTCCCCATCTCTGGAGGTTTTTCAGCTGAGCTTGGCCGTGGCACCGAGTGCCATGATCTGGTAAAGGGACTGGAGTTGGCCCAAGGGTTGGACTTGATGATCTCAGAGGTCTTTCCCAAACCAATCAATTCTATGATTCTATGATTCTGTATATATTTGCAACTAGTTTTTCCAAATATGCCCTGACTGGCACAGCATGGTCTGTGTTAACTCCTGTCAGGCCTTGGAAAAGGAGCTGGAAAATTCCTGCGGTTCTCCTGGCCCAGTCTCCACAAGGGACAGGTGTACTCCTGGAAGTGTTCCATCTGCACCAAAGGAAACACTCAGAAGCACTCAGGGGGAAGAGCTCCTGGGCAGTGCTGGGCACTGCAGGAGTAGGGAGAACATCAGAGGCTGCCTGGCCCTCTGGGCACAGTGTCAGCCTGTCCTGATGTGCAGGACCATAATGTCATGGAAGGTACCTATAAAGCTCACCTAGTGCCACCCCCTGCCATGAGCAAGGACAACTTCAGCAGACCACGGTGCTCAGAGCCCCATCCAACCTGGCCTTGGACACTGTGCTGGTTTAAAGGTAAACCCGCAGGAGAAAGGAACCCAACACAAAAGAGATTATAAATCAGAGTTACAATTTAATAACAATATTACTAGAAATGCAATGGCACAAAGAGAAATTGGGTTTAACCCCCAAACCCAGCAGTGTAACCCAGCCCCCTGGGGCACAAACACAGTGGGGTTTGGTGGCCCCTGTGCTGAGCCCCACGTGGTTCCCCCAAGTCCAAAGGAAAAGGAAGGGAAAAACCTGTTGGTGCAGATGATGTCCCAGTCTGGTGGAGAGTGGTGGGCTCCTCCTCTCCAGGTTCTGCTCCTCCTCTGGATCCAATGAGTGGGTCCCCATGTCCCAAACCCCAAGATTCTCTCCCCTGAGGTGCAGGTGGGAGCCCCCAGTGGGTCCCCCAGGGCAGGGAGTTCCAGACTGGGGGATGTGACTCTGGCAGTCGGGGGGATTTTGGACTGGTTGCTGGCCCCTGAGCAGAGCTGAGCCCTCAGGTGGGTGTGGAGGTGCCAAGGAGTCCCTGGAGGGGAGTTCTCCCAGCTCCTCTGCCAGGCTTCTTTCCCAGCCAGCTGCCAGGCTGAGGGCTCAGCTGTGCCCTGGGCAGCTGCTGCCAATGGGCCATTGGGAAGAGTTGCTGGGCAATGGCCCAGAGGGTTTCGAATGCCCAGCTTTGGTCACACCCCCACAGGGATAAACTGGTCCCACCTGTTGAATTAGGACAGACACTTGCACGGATGACGGAACTTCCTTGAGAACACTCTCCTGGACAAGCCTGGCTCTGACAAATACACAAGTCCCCACTTGTCTCCTCACTCACACTTTGCCCTTCCACCCTGCAGAGTTCATTCTGGGGGCCCAGCACCCCAAAGTGGGGTAGCTCAGCTGGCACAGAGCCCCTGGCAACAGGAGCTTGAGGCAGCACAAATCATTGAGACAAAAAGGTTTATTCTCCACAGCACTGGGGGAAGGATCTACTGACAACAGGGGCTCTGTGGGCCCCTGGAACAAAGCATTGCATGTTCCAGGACAAGACACTGAAGTGGTCTCTGCCTTCACCAATTCTTCTGATATATGCTTTTTTACGATGTTATTTTCAGTCTTAGTGATACTACTCTAATTAAAAAGAAAATCAGGCAAAAAGGTAAATACTGCAAGAAGAACTGCTCCCAAAGGATAGGAAATCCTGAGGCTTGCCATAATGTCAGAGTCCTGTTCAGAAAGATTTGAACTCCAAGGTAAGAGCCTTGCTGCAGACCTCACTGGGAATGTGGGGTTAACTCAGCCATCCTGAGAAAAAGGCCCATTTTCCCTTGATTCCAAGTCAGTCTTTTGTTTCCACCTTGGTCCCATGTGCCTGTTTGCAGCGAGGCTTCTCCAGGTGATGTTCTTGGCAGTTTCTGCACCACCTTGAGGTCCCAGTTTACAGATGGCTTGAAATGACCATCTAAACTCCTTCTGGACCTGTTAAGTTCAGTCACTTGAAGATCTGGTGTTCAATATTAACTACATTTACTTGGTGCTAAATTTTATTACTTCTAGTAATAACCTAATGGTGTTGTGTGGAAGGAGATGGAGAAAAATGTAGAGCTTGAGAGAGAGAGGAGAGATTGCACCTTATATGTTATATTATCTTAAACTGCATCTTTAGTCAGAATCATAACATTTTTAGGGGGAAAAAAGATGTTTTGCTCAAAGCAGCCTCATGTCATTGCCTTTCTCAGCTTAATTTTCCTCTACAGTGAAACTGCAGAGAGATGTTTGGTAAATGTACACCCAAATTGCTTCAGGCAGATTTCCTGCACAATCACTGCCCAAGAAGCTGAAATAATCAGTGGTTTTGGGGGATGGCTCCAGTTGGTTCTGGCAAAGCTGTATGTCAGCCACATGTTAGGCCAGGCTGAGCCTGGTGCAAAGCAAAGCAAAGCAACTGAAGCCAGAGCAAAAAGCAGGGAAAACCCTGAAAAGGAGGACCAGTTGCATTGTTTCCCCTTAAAAGTGAAATAAGGATTTATTATGGTTCCATTTCCAAATGAATTACTGCTAAATTCTCAGTATTAATGGTTCATGGTTCTCTATCTTGACAGCTCGCAACAAAAGTTGTTGCAAAACAACTTCATAACTAGATAATAAAGAATATTTTGACGTCCTGAAAGCCTGACTTGCAGCTATAGAAGGTCATTCATCCAAGAGCCTTCACTGCCCCAAAACTTGTGAAAAACACCCTTGATGTTTCTTCCCACTGAAATAATGCCCCAGACTCTGTTTCACCACCTTTTTCCCAAGATTCTGCTCTTTATGCTTTTGTCTGCTTTGAGTTGCTCTGTCTCCTTCTTTCCTCCCTGGGAAAACTGGAAGGAGTGGATTGCTGCCATGTGGAGCTGCCATGCCCACCCTCAGCACCCACCACTGTGCCCTTGCAGGCCTTCCAGCCCCTGGAGGAACAAGAGAGATGGAGAGAGAATATTTACAAGGGCCTGGAGTGGCAGGACAGGGGGCAATGGCTTCAAGCTGGCAGAGACCTGGTTTAGATTAGAGATTAAAAAACAATTCTTTGCTGTGAGGGTGGGCAGGCCCTGGCACAGGTTCTTCTTCATGCCTGGAAGTGTCCAAGGCCAGGTTGGACAGGGCTTGGAGCAACCTGGGCTGGTGGGAGGTGTTCCTGCCCATGGCAGGGGGTGGGACTAAATGACCTCTAAGGACCCTTCCAAACCAGGCCATTCAATGACTCTGTAGTTGAGGGAAGGAAGGCACTGACCTCTCCTCTCCTCTCCTCTCCTCTCCTCTCCTCTCCTCTCCTCTC
>VWZD01000214.1:28217-41503 GCA_013396695.1 Sakesphorus luctuosus
CCATCTCCTATGCATGCTCTGCACAGCAGGAATCTCCACCAACACAGCTCCCGTCACTCCCTTTGCTCCCACCCTCTGCCAACAGGGATCACAGGGCACCCAGCACCTCCCAGCTCCATGACCTTCCCTGGGGAAATGCTCTGTCCTCTGACTTTCCAGAAAGTTGCTCAAAATTTGTCAGCAGGAAAAACCAGAGAGTGAATTTGTTTTGGTTTCACTATCAGATATAAAAGGACTGTTGTTCTCATTTATCACATTGCCACTGAGGCCAGAAGGATTATTGTTCCCCAAAGGATTTCTGAGATGAAATCACCATCAGCCACCACCTGTTATGATCAAATATTTCCTAACTCATATCCTATTTAAAATAAAATAACTTCACCTCTCAGGTGCTTTGATTGTAACAGAAAAGCCAATTTGTTCCTGAATATACAAATAAACAAACCCAAGGGAAACAGAGGCCTTACAGGGAATACAAACAGGAATCGCCTGTGTCCATGTAAAACCTCCGTCCAGTGATGCACAGGAAGAGAAGGACTGTCAAAAAAAATAATGTCTCTTAATGAAAACAATATACAAGCTCTTACAGGACAGTAAAGGGAGAGGTATTTCATACAGATGTTTTTCTGGGAAGTGAAAATGGAGCAGGAATAGGTTCACAGCCTCCTCTTTGCTACAGCCCTCAAGGACAGACATCACCAGTTCCCCTCTTCACTGCCCATCGTTCCAGAGGCAATTCCACGGAGCTGGAAAGAATTATAACTTGGATTTCCCCCAAATTAGCTGGGAAAAGATTTAAACCTGCAGAAAATGAGGAACAGGCCAGAACACTTTTAGAATGATTTATGAAGTGCCTTAAATCTCAATATGAAGGCAGGAGTACATTTTCAAACAATCAGAGTCCTGTCCCCGAGCTTTAAACAACCCCAGGACCAGGAAAACCTCCAATTTTAAAAGGATAAAAGATTGTAAGAGGTTAATACTGTTAAAAATAAATCAGAATATTAGAATTACTTAAAAACAGGGAGCAAAATGATGCTCTTTAGAGGCAGATTAAATTCCAAGCAGTGTGTGTGGAGTGCCCTGGGAACAACCCTCCTCATAACATTATGCATCTAATACTTGATAAAATCCCCAGATATTAAAAGCACTTTACCTTCCACCAATCAACAGGGAACAAGTGCAGAAGATTTTTGAATTCAGATAATTGCCACAAAGTTGCAGATGAACAGGAGCTTCCCATAATTGAGATGAGCACTGAGAGAGAGGAGGACTCCTTCCCCCTCCAGTCCTTAACGCAGGAATCCTTCTGGAATGAGCAGACTGAAAAGTCATCGATCCATCCATCCATCCATCCATCCCTCCCTCCCTCCCTCCATCCCTCCCTCCCTCCATCCATCCATCCCTCCATCCCTCCATCCATCCATCCATCCCTCCCTCCCTCCCTCCATCCCTCCCTCCCTCCATCCATCCATCCCTCCATCCCTCCATCCATCCATCCATCCCTCCCTCCCTCCCTCCATCCCTCCCTCCCTCCATCCATCCATCCATCCCTCCCTCCATCCATTCATCCATCCACCCATCCATCCCCACAGCAGCACTCCACGCCTGTGGAATCAGCTGCTCCTCCAGGAATCCAAAAAGCCGGTCGAAAGGAGGTGCCGAGTGTTGTTTTGGTGGAGCTGCCTGGGAGAGCTCCTTTGCAATGGCACAGGGAATAGGCAGGTAATTAGCACTGCTTTAATGACTCTGTGGACAATACAGCTGCTCTGTGGGCTTTGGCCTGACTTGGATCCCGGCAAAATGTTGGAGCAGAAGATAGAGAACTTGATTAAAATAATTCGAGTGGAGTAAGGGCATTATTTGGCATAGTTGAGGTCACTGAAGCAGCACAACCTCTGCTTTTCATGTAAAATCAGCAAACTGAACAGAAGAGCCACTGAATAGCTGAAGACCTGGGGGAGAAATAGTTTCTATTTAGTGATTTATGGGCTCAACCTGTTCACCTGAGCTGGGAAAACATTGGGAAAATTTCTGCTCATCTAGCTCCTCTCAGGAGGGGAAAAAACGAAAACAAAAGCATTTTCCAAGGTGAAGAAGAAGATTTAGAAGGATTTGGTTCCTAGAAATTGAATCAGGCAAAGTTAAAGTAACTAATTACCAGACAAGTTATCACTTGGTTTAATTAAGACTTAAGTACTGAGGTGCAGGCAGGGTCTGCAGCCTGCCATGGAGGAAATCCAACCATGTGATCCCAGGGGGTTCATTCCAGCTTTGCTCCCTCCTGGGTGTTTATGCACTCCTGTTCTGGGGGTTTGAGGCTCTTCTGAATGCCTTGGGAACACCCAGCCAGGAGCACAATATCTCTGGGACAGGAACCACAGCACTCCTGCTCTCTGCAGGCAGGACAGGCCCTGACTCCTGGTGCCTTCTTCCCTTGGGTGGAGCAACAGCTCCCAACAGTCAGAGCTGCTTGACTTTGGTTCTAAGTATTTCTATCAATTCTTTGCAGAGAGAGTGCTCAGGGATTGGAATGGGCTGCCCAGAGAGGGGGTGGATTCCCCATCCCTGGAGGTTTTTAACCTGAGCTTGGCCGTGGCACTGAGTGCCATGATGTGGTAAAGGGACTGGAGTTGGCCCAAGGGTTGGACTTGATGATCTCGGAGGTCTTTTCCAACCCAATCCATTCTAGGATTCTATGAGTCTATGTGCTCTGGGATGACCCTGATGGAGCAGGGAATTTGGACCAGGATGACCCACTGTGGTCCCTTCCAAGCTTACCCAGGCTGTGAACAAACCTGTAGGTCATGGGGTTCAATAAATACCAGCCCAGTTTTGGCTGTCACTGCATATTCCTGCACATGGCAATTCCCAATCTTTTTACATTGGCTGTTGTGCCTTGTCTGACTTTCCCAACTGCTCTGAAGTCATCGAGAAGCCCCAAGAAGTTGAAGGTCACAGGAAGGGCTGATGCAAAAAAAGGGAGGACTTCTCAAGTGCATCTGAGTGCATCAGACACAGAGAAAGGAAAGGGTCAAACTTCTTTCATTGATCAAATCAAGATTATTCTTAGCAGGAACAGCCTGTGGAGGACACCCTCAGTCTCAGATTGATGAGCTGGTGATACATGTCCAGGCTGTGAGATCCTCAAAGGTGTGAGGGCTGTAAAGGCTCCTGTTGCAGTTGACAAAATATGTGTTACCCCACAGCTGGAGAACATCAGCCATCCATAACTTAAGCACTGAGTCCTCCTGAGTTTGAGGATTGTCTTCCACTAAGTTTGGATCCCTCCATTTCCCCAGGGGTTGGTGGCTGTGCTCCTGTAGCATCCAAGGTCTCCAGTGTGGGATGGTGGGCAGGCCCTGGCACAGGTGCCCAGAGAAGCTGTGGCTGCCCCATCCCTGGGAGTGTCCAAGGCCAGGTTGGACAGGGCTTGGAGCAACCTGAGCTGGTGGGAGGTGTCCCTGCCCATGGCAATTTACTTCTCCACTGTTAGGAGCTCAAAGGGAAAATAAACTCTTTTAAATCAAAGTGTTCAGAGAAAAACAGATGTGAAGCTTGCTGGAGGTAAAGAGTTTGATTGCTTTAATCAGTCTCTGATGAGTCCCAGAAGGAAAATTAGGAAAATAATCGGTGAAATGGAAAAAATAGATCTCTCTTTAATTACAGGGGGGAGGGGAGAACACCCAAAAACCAAAAAAAAACCAAAGCAAAGGAAAGCAAAAAAACCGAAAGCAATACAAACAAAAAAATCCCAAAGCAAAGCAAACAAGATGGTCTTTACGGTCCCTTCCAACCCAACCTGTTCTGGGATTCTGTGAACTGACATTACCACAGTGATGGAACCTGTCTCAGACACTCTAAGAATTGCCTTCCTTTTTCAAAATAAAGAGGGAAGTTTGAAAACAATTTCACTACAGCTCATTTTACTGAAAATACTACAAAAGAGTTGGGTGCCATCAGGGGAATGAGGGGGTTGTTCCATGTCAATAAGATGCTTCTAAACCCGTGCATTTGATGTAATAAAAAATGTGCAGGTATCCAGGATTCCTCAAAAAATGCAGGAATATTTGACCCTAAATCATTGCTTCCAGCCACAGGAATAGATCTTTTGGACTGATAATATTCAGCTTTGCCACAAGTGTGAAGAAAGTGTTCTTTGCAACCAAAGTGTGTGAGGGAATGGAAACCTTCAGCAGTTTCCACATAAAGTCAGGTCAGGTGGAGCATAAAGAAATGGGGAGTAGAGGACAAGATCATTGCTGGGTCACAGAATCATAGAATCAATGGGGCTGGAAAAGACCTCCAAGATCATCAAGTCCAACCCTTGGGCCAACTCCAGTCTCACCATGTTAAAATCTCAGCATCTCTCAAGGCACCTACCAAATCCTGCTTTTCTCCTTGCATTCCCTTTTCTTTTGTCATATCATAGAATCACAGAATCATGGAATGGATTGGGTTGGAAAAAACCTCNCAGCACTTGTGCTCCACTCCCTTCTCCAGCCTCGTTGCTCTTCTCTGGCCCCGCTCCAGCCCCTCAATCTCTTGCCTCAACTCAGGGGCCCAGAACTCAACACAACACTCAAGGTGTGGCCTCCCCAAGGCAGAGGCCAGGGGAAGGCTCACTGCCCTGGGCCTGCTGGCCACGCTACTTTGGATCCAGGCCAGGATGCCATTGGCCTTCTTGGCCACCTGGGCACACTCTTGGCTCCTCTTGAGCTTCCTGTCCCTCAGTCCCCCCAGGTCCCTTTCTGCCTGGCTGCTCTCCAGCCACTCTGTGCCCAGCCTGGAGCGCTGCAGGGCTTGGGGTGGCCAAAGGGCAGGACCTGCACTTGGCCTTGTTGAACTCCATCCCATTGCAATCAGCCCATCTCTCCAGTCCATCCAGATCCCTCTGCAGAGCCCTCCTGCCTTCCAGCAGGTTGACACTCCCTCCCAACTTGGTGTCATCAGCAAATTTGCTGATGAATATCCTGTTGTCTCCTGGGCATGGTTGGACTTGATGCTCTGGGCAATCTTTTCCAACCCTAGTCATTCTGTAATGGTTTTCAAAGCAGGATCTCAGCAGCAGAGTGTAAAGGAAGATCCGTCAGCAACTTCCTGAGTGCTGCAACAGTTTTCTGTATTTTATAGGTCTTTGTTCACGTACTTTATCATCTCCTTTTTCCAAGCAGCTGCTTTCAGCTCTTCATAACGATGCTGATTTATTTCTGAGTTGGCCCAAATTTACCAGCTCTCCTGAGAAAAATTCCACTTGTCCCTTCTAGTGTTTATGGCAGAGTTTTTGTGTGAATGTCTCACACTGTTCACTCTGCTGGTGGCTGAAGATAAATCTCTGCCTGGAGTGAAATCAGCTGTTACAGTGAAAGAGTTTCCCTCAAAAGCACTGAATATACAGAGGAAAATCAAATTGCCATGAAGACTTTTATTATGATATCCCCAAAAAACCAACTAAAAAGGGAATAAAGCTGTTTCCCGTCATCTGTCATTTCCCAAATTTACATTCAGGAAGAATGTTTGTGAACATTGGGGTGAGGATTAAAATACCTTATTTACATTTGAAATATAAGAAGCCAAAGCAGAGAGGAAATGGGAGAGGAAAAGACACTCTGATGACAGTCAACAAACTTTCCAATGTCTGCCTTTTTTTTGGTTTTCAATGTAATTCTGTCATTCCCTTGGCAACCAAGGCCACAGCCACATGGTAACTATTTCCACACATAATCTGCTGAACTGCAAGCTCAGGGGTGAAATTTCAGTGCTGGGCAAGACTAAATCCCCATGAACAACAATTTAAAAAGCCTGTGTTAAAATTCTCCTCATGCATTTTAATATAATTTAAGAATAAGTTGGAGCCCTGTCAAGATAATTCTGTTAAATCAATTTATTTCTCCACTGTTGGGAGCTCAAAGGGAAAATAAACTCTTTTAAATCAAAGTGTTCAGAGAAAAACAGATGTGAAGCTTGCTGGAGGTAAAGAAGAGTTTGATTGCTTTAATCAGCCCCTGATGAGTCTCAGAAGGAAAATTAGGAAAATAATGAGTGAGATGGAAAAACAGATCTCTCTTTAATTACAGGGAAAGGGGGAGAACCCCCCAAAAAACCAAAAAAACCCAAAGCAAAGCAAACAAAAAACCCCTCAAAAACAAAAGCAAAGCAAAGCAAAGCAAAGCAAAAAATCCAAAGCAAAGTAACCAAACAAACCAAAGCAAAGCAAAGCAAATGAAAAATCCAAAGCAAAGCAAATAAAAAAAATCCAAAGCAAAGTAAACAAACAAACCAAAGGAAAGTAAACAAACAAACTAAAGCAAAGCAAACAAAAATCCAAAGCAAAGGAAACCAAATAAACCAAAGAAAAGCAAACCAAACAAACCAAACCAAAGCAAACCAAACAAACCAAACCAAAGCCAACCAAACCAAAAATCCAAAGTAAACCAAATAAACCAAAGCAAAGCAAACCAAAAAATCCAAAGCAAAGTAAACTAAACAAACAAAAAATTCAAAGCAAAGTAAACCAAACAAACCAAAGCAAAGCAAACCAAACAAACCAAACCAAAGTAAACCAAACAAACCAAAATCCAAAGCAAAGTAAACCAAACAAACCAAACCAATCAAATCAAAGCAAACCAAAAAACCCAAAGCAAACTAAACCAAAAAACCCAAAGCGAAGTANAACTAAAAAAAAAACCCCAAAGCGAAGTAAACCAAAAAAAACCCCCAAAGCAAAGTAAACCAAAAATCCAAAGCAAAGTAAACCAAAACATCCAAAGCAAACCAAACCAAGCAAAGCAAAGCAAAGCAAAGCAAACAAAGCAAAGCAAATCAAACCAAACCAAACAAAGCAAAGCAAATCAAACCAAACCAACCAAACCAAACCAAACAAAGCAAACAAAAATACAAAGCAAAGTAAACCAAAAAAACCAAAGCAAAGCAAACCAAGTAAACCAAACCAAAGCAAATCAAACCAAGCAAAGAAAGCAAAGCAAACCAAACAAACCCAGCCTAGGACAAGGATTTTGCACTGTGATACAAAAGCTGAAGCTCAGGATGGGTCATGGAATCATAGAGTGCCCTGAGCTGGAAGGGACCCACAGGTGTCCAAAGGCTCCCTGGCACCTCTGGGGCTGTGGGCACCTTCTTACCCACCTGCACTTCTGACCCACCTTCCTGCTCTTTGCTCTCTCCATGGACTCAGCTGCACACAGAACCAGAGAATCATGGAATCTTTGGGTTGGAAGAGATCTCTGAGATCATCAAGTCCAACCCTTGGGCCAACTCCAGTCCCTTTACCAGATCATGGCACTCAGTGCCACGGCCAAGCTCATCTCAAGAATCTCCAGGGATGGAGAATCCATCCCCTCCCTGGGCAGCCCATTCCACAGCCCACCCTGCCCCAGGGGGCATTACCTGATGAAGTTTCCACATCAAATATTCCCCAGCAGAGGCATTTTCCAGGGTCAAACAGTCCCTCCAAGGCTACCACCCAAGTGCTTTTGGCTACAAAACCTCATGAGCACCAGGATTGAAACCATCCAGGGCTGCATTTCACTCCAGCCCTGGTTCAGATGGCCCTGGTTGGAGTGAACAGGTGCAGGCTGCAAAATCTGACTGTCTGCTCAGACACAACCAGGTCCACTGGCAGCTTTGCTGAGATAAAGACGTGCAGGTACAATGGAAACAACCTTCTGGGGTGGAAGCTCATTCAAACAGAGCATTGAGGGCAGGGCAACATGAGCAGCTTGTTGCCAGCCCACACTGCTCTGAGCATCACACTGGGAGCAGATCCTGTGTTGGGATTAACACATTTTCAGGCCAGCAAACCAAAGCCAAGTTTGCAGATGCTGCTGAGAGAAGAATGGAATTGGTCTGGAGACCTTGAGCTGGTGCACAAGCAAGAAATGAACCTGCAGAAACTCCACAGAGTAACATTAATAGAGCTCTTTTATAAAGGTAAAATAAGTTGCATTAAGACTGTTTAGATCTAGCAATTTTTGGGTAATATATATTACTTGATAATTAGCTCTAGCTGTGTGATGTTGGATGGTTTGCATGGTGTGTGTGGGTTTTAAGATTGTGTGTAAGTGTGTGAAAAAGTAGCTCTGAACAGAGTCTCTCCTGAAACTTGAATATTCTTGTGCAAGAATAGTTTAAATATTGTTAATGTAAACATAGTGGCACTCCCTTTTCTCCCCTTTTTTTCCTTCTCTGCTCCTCTTCCCTTCTCTCCACAATGACTGTAACTCATGACAAAGAGGACTGAGACATAAAACACCATAAAGAGTAAAACCTCATAAAATGAGATGCAGTCAAGTGATTTATTTAACAACAGGGTTGAAGGCCTTGAAAAGCCCTTAGGAAGCTCAACTGAGAACTGTCTGTGGAGTTCAGGGGTTATGACAATCCTGCAGCCAAGGCTTGGAAAGCTGCTTCCAAAACCAAAATGCACAGCGTGAACACCACCATAGGGCTCTCCCCTCCAACCCAGAGAGTGGAAAGAATTAGAGCCCAAATGTCTGAATAACCTGCCCCAGACAAGGCCTGGAATCATGGAATACATTGGGTTGGAAGTGACTTTAAAGGTCATGTAGTCCAACTCCCCTGCCATGGGCAGGAACATATTCATCTAAACCAGGCTGAGCAAAGACCCTCAGCTTGACCCTAAATGTTCCCTGAGATGGAGCATCACCACCTTGCTGGGCACTGTGCCAGTGTTTTACCACCCTCACTGTAAAGACTTTCTTCCTTCCCTGCATGCCCATAGCCAGGAAAACCAGCAAGCTGAAATGTTCCACAGGCTCAGAGTTTTAAGGGTTTTAAAAGTGGCTGGAGAGCAGCCAGGCAGAAAGGGACCTGGGGGGACNATTCATCTAAACCAGGCTGAGCAAAGACCCTCAGCTTGACCCTAAATGTTCCCTGAGATGGAGCATCACCACCTTGCTGGGCACTGTGCCAGTGTTTTACCACCCTCACTGTAAAGACTTTCTTCCTTCCCTGCATGCCCATAGCCAGGAAAACCAGCAAGCTGAAATGTTCCACAGGCTCAGAGTTTTAAGGGTTTTAAAAGTGGCTGGAGAGCAGCCAGGCAGAAAGGGACCTGGGGGGACTGAGGGACAGGAAGCTCAAGAGGAGCCAAGAGTGTGCCCAGGTGGCCAAGAAGGCCAATGGCATCCTGGCCTGGATCCAAAGTAGCGTGGCCAGCAGGCCCAGGGCAGTGAGCCTTCCCCTGGCCTCTGCCTTGGGGAGGCCACACCTTGAGTGTTGTGTTGAGTTCTGGGCCCCTGAGTTGAGGCAAGAGATTGAGGGGCTGGAGCGGGGCCAGAGAAGAGCAAGGAGGCTGGAGAAGGGAGTGGAGCACAAGTGCTGTGGGGAGAGGCTGAGGGAGCTGGGGGTGTTTGTGCTGGAGAAGAGGAGGCTGAGAGGTGACCTCAGCACTGTCTGGAAGTGCCTGAAGGGAAGTTGTGGCCAGGTGGGGGTTGGTCTCTTGGTCATGGGAAGACTCATTCCTTTTGCTTAGTGTAATTTCTGTTTTCTTCTGAATAAGATGTACTTTCTTCTCCAGCAGTTGATTTGGGATCAAAGCAAAGACTCCTCCCATCCCATTTCACAAGTTTTGAATCAGCTCATTCAAAGCAGACTTTTACCCCCAGCCCTGACTCTGCCCAGCTGGGGCTGAGCTTTCACACCAGATGGAGTGACACCAGCAGTGTGTGTGTCATCTGAAATCCTCCCTTCCCAAGGTTAATCCTGCCTGGAAAATTCCACTATCTGGTTCAGCTGCAGCTCCTGCAATTCCTAAATCAGAAAGAATCCACCACGTGCTCCCCTGAAAATGCCTCTGGCGTCCTCACAGGTCTGGGAGGGAATCACAGAAACACAGGATGGTTTGGGTTGGAAGGACCTTAGAGATCATTTAGTTCCAACCACTGCCATGGGCAGGGACACCTCCCACCAGCCCAGGTTGCTCCAAGCCCTATCCAACCTGGCCTTGGACACTTCCATGGCTGGGGCAGCCACAGCTCTGAGCAACCTGTGCTAGGGCCTCACTGACCTCTGAATAAAGAACTTCTTCCTAGTATCCAACCTAAATCTCTCTCTTAGTTTAAAGCCATCCTGTCTTGTCCTATCTCTGTCTGCCCATGTAAAAAGCTGCTCTCCCTCTCTTTTATAAGCTTGTTTGGACACTGCAAGGGGCTCTCAGGTCTCCCTGGAGTGTCTCTTCTCCAGGCTGAGCACCCCCAGCTCTGCCAGCCTGGCTCCAGGGCAGAGATGAATCCCCTCCTGGCACAGCCATGGCCCCCAGTGAGAGCGGCATCCACACCCCCAGCACTGCCTCGTTCCATGAGAGACAATTTTAGAGCCGAGCCCAAGCACTTGGAACTGGAAGCAGAACCTTCCCCACCTCCCAGGGAACAGTGGGGGCTGCCAAAGCAGGTGCAGAACACATTTGGTGCTCAGCAGTGACCAGACTGTAGCCCTTCCAAAGCAGGAACTCTTCATCTTCCAGCTCTGCAGTAATGAAGTCATCACAAGCCGATGAATGGCTGGAAACATTTGGTTTCCCTCCCTCCCTTTGCTGCTACCGGAGGCTTTTCCCTGACAAAAGGCTGCCCATAAATCTGGAGCCTGACAGAGCCCTGGGGGAGGCTCCAAAACTCTGACACAGCCTCAAAGTAAAGCACAGGGAAATAAAACCCAACTCTGAGCCACAGCAAGGCAAGGAATGGCCAAGAGGAGGAGCCCAGGCTGGTGGCACTGTGTGGGCACCGCAGCTGGCAATGTCCTCTGAGGGGAATGGGCACACTCTGCTCAGGCTCCTCCATAAATGGCCTCAAATCCCACAGATTTTGCTACATCTTCCAAGTTGCTCAGGGCTTCCCAAGGCCCATAAAACGTTTACAGCCTTTCCCAGCCCACCTGTGATTTAGGACAGGATTGGAGCAGCCACTCTGGAGGTTGTTTGCAGGAGGAGAACACGGATAGGAGAAACAATTTTGGGGGTATTTTTAAATTGTTGTTATTTTTCCATGTTTTCTAGTACAAATTTGTAAACTAGAAAAAAATCTGATAAAGGTCTTGAGCTTGTGCCCTTGATCATAAAATTCCTTTGGAAAAAGTGGGAGCTGGGGGTGTTTGTGCTGGAGAAGAGGAGGCTGAGAGGTGACCTCAGCACTGACTGGAAGTGCCTGAAGGGAAGTTGTGGCCAGGTGGGGGTTGGTCTCTTCTCCCAGGCACTCAGCAATAGGACAAGGGGGCACGGGGGGCTCAAGCTCTGCCAGGGGAAATTGAAGTTGGAGAGCAGGTAGAAATTCTTTGCAGAGAGAGTGCTCAGGCATTGGAATGGGCTGCCCAGAGAGGGGGTGGATTCCCCATCCCTGGAGGTTTTTAAGCTGAGCTTGGCCGTGGCACTGAGTGCCATGATCTGGTAAAGGGACTGGAGTTGGCCCAAGGGTTGGACTTGATGATCTTGGAGGTCTTTTCCAACCCAATCCTTTCTATGATTCTGTGATTCTATGAACTCTCATATCTTGTGGGAAAACAACCCTTTTGAGCAAAGAATCAGGAAAAAAAGACTGTCCAGGAGAGTTCCACTTGGCACAGCATTTTCTCCCTGTGACAACTACAAACTGAGGTGTCCTGGTATCAAAGTGCTGGAAGCAAAAGAACTGCCCAAGTTTTGTTGCTGAAGCTGCACAACATGACACAGAACCATTGCTGAGGTTCATGTCCTTGCCCTCTCCCACCTGCAGGTTCTGACCAGCTTTGGGTTCCATGACAATGGAATTTCTCCTGCCCACGATGGAAAGCAAGAAGCTCTGCCTGAGCCTCCTGCTCTGCTGCAGCTTGCTCAGAGCTGCTGAGCCCCACGTGGTGTTTGAGGAGAAGGCAGAATGCAACCTGTCCAGGAGCAGCAAAATGGACCTCTCAGACCTCCCACCCATCTCCATTGTAGGTGAGTAAAATGTGCCACTCGGTGCCAAAGTGCCAAAATTGGCAGAAATACAGTTGGTGATTCCTAGGGGTTATTTAGATAACATTACAAAACACTAGAGTGTAGAGGGGAAAAAATATAATAATGATGGCAACAACACCAGAGTTTAGAGGGAAAAAATATAATAATTCTGGGTACAGCACCAGAGGTAACAGGGAAAAAAATATAATTATGGCTAAACCACCAGAGTTTAGAGGAAAAAATATAATAATCATGGCTACAGCACCAGAGTTTAGAGGGAAAAATATAATAATCATGGCTAAAACACCAGAGAATAGAGGGAAAAAATTATGATAATGATGGCTACAACACCAGAGACAATAGGGAAAAAATATAATAATGATGGCTACAGCACCAGAGTTTAGAGGGAAAAAATATGTAGTGATCAGGGCTACAACACCAGAGTTTAGAGGGAAAATATATAATCCTCAGCTAACTTCTTTTAGTTTTACAGATTTCAGGCCAGGCCCTGACATACTGCAGGTCTTTTTATATTGAAGTGTTTTTGTGCTAATATGGGCAATAATCTTCCTTTTAAACTCTCAGGTGTATAGAAAAAATTAATACAATATGGAGTTTTTTTAAGGATCTGCTGTTGTGGCAGAGAAATCAACCGTATGAACAGGTATTAATACAATTTCAGTTTACCTGGTCTTTAACCAGGGGAAGAAAAGAGCAGTGCAAGGAGAGCCAGAGGTCATTTTACCCAGGGCAGGACCAGCTCTGTCCCTGCTGTTACTCTGGCCTGTTGGGGAATCATAGAATAGAATCATAGAATGGATTGGGTTGGAAAAGACCTCTGAGATCATCAAGTCCAACCCTTGGGCCAACTCCACTCCCTTTACCAGATCATGGCACTCAGTGCCACGGCCAAGCTCACTTTAAAAACCTCCAGGGATGGGGAATCCACCCCCTCTCTGGGCAGCCCATTCCAATCCCTCAGCACTCTCTCTGCAAAGAATTTCTGCTCTCCAACTTCAATTTCCCCTGGCAGAGCTTGAGCCCCCCGTGCCCCCTTGTCCTATTGCTGAGTGCCTGGGAGAAGAGACCAACCCCCACCTGGCCACAACTTCCCTTCAGGCACTTCCAGACAGTGCTGAGGTCACCTCTCAGCCTCCTCTTCTCCAGCACAAACACCCCCAGCTCCCTCAGCCTCTCCCCACAGCACTTGTGCTCCACTCCCTTCTCCAGCCTCGTTGCTCTTCTCTGGCCCCGCTCCAGCCCCTCAATCTCTTGCCTCAACTCAGGGGCCCACAACTGAACACAACACTCAAGGTGTGGCCTCCCCAAGGCAGAG
>VWZD01000214.1:41522-52573 GCA_013396695.1 Sakesphorus luctuosus
CTCCCTCCCAACTTGGTGTCATCAGCAAATTTGCTGCTGATGGACTCAATCCCCTCATCTAAATCATCAATAAAGATGTTAAACAGGACTGGACCCAACCCAGACCCCTGGGGAACACCACTGGTCCCCAGCTGGATGCAGCTCCATTCACCAGCACTCCCTGGGCCCGGCCCTCCAGCCAGCTCCTAATCCAGGAGAGGGGACAGTTGTCCAAGCCATGGGCTACCAGCTTTTCCAGGAAAGATCCTTTTTAGGGCAAAGCTTCACTTTTTTCTCCACAAACCCTTTTTTCTTGTGTCTGCCCTGATTTACACCAACTTCTCTTTTCAAGAAATGAGCATTTGGAGATAATTAGTGCAGGACACCCTTCGTGTGTGTCAAAGTATTAATAATTCAGAAAACAGAGCTGCTCTTTCATAGCTCCTTTCTACAGACTTTAAGGGCTTCCTGCCTTGTTTCCTTGGTTTTCTCAGAGCTCTTACTCAAGAAAACGTTTCTTTAAGGAAAAACAGTCACCCTGCACTTGCATTGCTTAAGAAATCTGACCCTTTGAATCCTAAGCTGTTTAAGTGTAAGTTCAGTAAAGTTTGTGCAGCTCTGCAGCCTCCCAGGCTGGACCATTTCGTGGTCCTTGTGACCCTCAACACCTTCAGTCTCACATTTCCAATATGTTTTTTTTCAACTCCAGTTAAAATCAGAGGTATAAAACACAGTCCCTGCACGATTTCTCTGCTCACAAAAGCGAGCCCATGCTTTAAACAGGGCAGAGATGTTGTGTCATGTCATGGGGAAGTGTCCAGGGCCAGGTTGGAGCAATCTGGGACAGTGGGAGGTGTCCCTGCCCATGGCAGGGGGTGGCACTGGATGGGCTTTGAGTTCCCTTCCCACCCACACCATTCTGGGATTCCATGAACTGAGTTCACCACAGAGATGGAACAGGTCTCAGAGACTCTGAAAATTGCCCTTCCTTTTTCCAAATAAAAAGGGAAGGTTGAAAGGATTTCCTCTACAGCTCATTTTAAGTTTTTAGGTCCCAAACTGTCCCGTGATCCTGTGAGGATTCTCTGCTCTTGCTTTGCCAACAGACAGCCCAGACAGCAGAGATTCCCTGGTGCTGCCAGCCCTGGTTGCTCAGGGGGTTCTGCAGTGTCCCCCAAAAGCCCTCCCTCCTTCTCCGCGTTGGTTGGGGTCTGCAGAGCATCCTCATCCTCTCCAGGGCACATCCCAAGCTCCTCTGCTTCCCCATTTCCCAGCCAACAGAGGGATGAAGCCACCAGGCAGGGATGTCTTCTCCTGCATCCCATGTTCACTCATACAAATAGGACCATTTGACACTGAAAATGCTGGAATCATTCAGAAAAAGCAGATCTTGGCATGACACTCACCTCTGGAAGGCAGGAGGGACCTGCAGAGGGATCTGGATAGACTGGATAGATGGGCTGATTGCAATGGGCTGGAGTTCAACAAGACCAAGTGCAGGTCCTGCCCTTTGGCCACCCCAAGCCCTGCAGCGCTCCAGGCTGGGCACAGAGTGGCTGGAGAGCAGCCAGGCAGAAAGGGACCTGGGGGGACTGAGGGACAGGAAGCTCAAGAGGAGCCAAGAGTGCGCCCAGGTGGCCAAGAAGGCCAATGGCATCCTGGCCTGGCTCCAAAGTAGCGTGGCCAGCAGGCCCAGGGCAGTGAGCCTTCCCCTGGCCTCTGCCTTGGGGAGGCCACACCTTGAGTGTTGTGTTGAGTTCTGGGCCCCTGAGTTGAGGCAAGAGATTGAGGGGCTGGAGCGGGGCCAGAGAAGAGCAACGAGGCTGGAGAAGGGAGTGGAGCACAAGTGCTGTGGGGAGAGGCTGAGGGAGCTGGGGGGGTTTGTGCTGGAGAAGAGGAGGCTGAGAGGTGACCTCAGCACTGTCTGGAAGTGCCTGAAGGGAAGTTGTGGCCAGCTGGGGGTTGGTCTCTTCTCCCAGGCACTCAGCAATAGGACAAGGGGGCACGGGGGGCTCAAGCTCTGCCAGGGGAAATTGAAGTTGGAGATCAGAAAAAACTTCTTTGCAGAGAGAGTGCTCAGGCATTGGAATGGGCTGCCCAGAGAGGGGGTGGATTCCCCATCCCTGGAGGTTTTTGAGGTGAGCTTGGCCGTGGCACTGAGTGCCATGATCTGGTAAAGGGACTGGAGTTGGCCCAAGGGTTGGACTTGATGATCTCGGAGGTCTTTTCCAACCCAATCCATTGTATCATTCTATGATTCTCTTTTATAGCCAAAGCAATCCAGACAATCCTGTACAAATGTACTGTACAAAGCAAATTAAAGTAGAATTAAATCACTTCTAATCATCTTGATTACTGTCAGGAAGGGGCAGAAAAGCAAAGAACACACAACATTGCAGCTGGAACTGGATCCAAATCAGTAATTCTAATTAGTGCAGTGCCTTTATTAAGGCTTGTCCTTATGAAATGACAATAACTTTACATGTTGAAGTGTTGCTTCTTAGAGACACTTAGCCCTGACTATAAAAACGCTTTATGAATAAATGAAACCACTCAAATGAGCCCAAAATGTTTCTTCTTCCTTCTGGAACTCTGTAAATCCCAGTAATTAGTGAATATTCAAAAGCAGAGGGAGAGAATCCTGGGATAGATGAGGAGCCACCACTCTTCAGGGGGAATATGGACATTATTTTATCCCAAGAACTCATTACGTACAGACAGTGCTCATTACAGAACTCACACACAGAGAATAAAGGTATCAAAAATATCCTAACACGCTGGGGACTGGAAGTGTCTCAGCTTTAACAGCTTTGCTATGTTAGAGGCCCAGAAAAGTCAGTCATGGAATTTATAAATAGTTATAAACACATAAAAATATATGTAGTGAGTCATGGAATTTATAGATAGTTATGAATATATAAAAATATATATAGTGATAAATGTATATAATAACCAAAGGTAGAGGTACCTGAATGAAATACCTTCAAAAGTAATGTTTTCTAAACCAAATGGTGGGTGGAGAAGGAACAAAGAACTGCAAATGAAAGGTGGCATCACATACATGAAGAGTTTATACCAAACTAGCAAAGAGTATTTGCTTGTGAAAACCAGTGTACACTTCCTCATTCCTTCCAAAATTATGCATCTAACACCACCTTTTGACAGAAAAAACCACAGAATTCTAAAGATTTTTCCTATTTTTGTGCATGGGTAGCCCATCTTTTACACAGGGGCCTCTAATTTTATTTCTCAGGAATTATTCCTTGTTTGCATCTACCAAGCAAAGTGGAAAAATACCCCCCTAAAATACAGCCATCAGAGCTCTCCTGCTTTGCACAAGCAGCAGAGACAACAGGAGTTCATAGTGGGCATGAGCTGAGCTGAGATTGAGATGAGCTGAGATGAGCTGAGCTGAGCTGAGCTGAGATGAGATGAGATGAGATGAGATGAACACCGTCACTGGAAAGCCCCCAGGGAGGGGCTGGCAGTGCAGGTTCTCTGCCCTCTCTCACCCCAAAATAGGATGATCTCAATGAAACAACCTGCTGTAACATTGGTTTCATATTATGTTGTGTTATTCTCATTGAAGATTTAACCAGAAGATCCCAGAGAGTCAGCAGGAAAGAGGCAGAGAACAAGAAATCTTCCAAGGTGGGTGGTTGTTCCGAAAACTTTGTAGAATTAGAAGGGTTTGTTTCCTCTGGAGTTTCCCTTGGTGAATTCAGTTGCCAGACCCTGAGTTAAATAATTCACACACAGCTTGAAGCTCCAAAAACTGTAAAAACCACATGCAAAATAATAATGGTGGAGAGAAAACAAGAAGCTGTGGCTGCTCCATCCCTGGAGGTGTCCAAGGCCAGGTTGGATGGGCTGGTGGATTGGCTGGTTTAAAGGGAAACCAGCAGGAGAAATAAACCCAACACAAAAGAGATTATAAGGCAGAGTTACAATTTAATAACAATAGTACAAGAAATGCAATGGCACAAAGAGAAATTGGGTTTAACCCACAAACCCAGCAGTGGAACCCAGCCCCCTGGGGCACAAACACAGTGGGGTTTGGTGGCCCCTGTGCTGAGCCCCACGTGGTTCCCCCGAGTCCAAAGGAAAAGGAGGTGAAAAACCTGTTGGTGCAGATGATGGCACAGTCTGGTGGGGAGTGGTGGGCTCCTCCTCTCCAGGTTCTGATCCTCCTCTGCATCCAATGAGTGGTCCTAGAAGTCTCAAACCCCAAGATTCCATGCCTTCAGGTGCAGGTGGGAGCCCCCAGTGGGTCCCCCAGGGCAGGGAGTTCCAGAGTGGGGGATGTGACTCTGGGAGTCAGGGGGGATTTTGGAATGGTTGCTGGCCCCTGAGCAGAGCTGAGCCCTCAGGTGGGTGTGGAGGTGCCAAGGAGTCCCTGCAGGGGAGTTCTCCCAGCTCCTCTGCCAGGCTTCTTTCCCAGCCAGCTGCCAGGCTGAGGGCTCAGCTGTGCCCTGGGCAGCTGCTGCCAATGGGCCATTGGGAAGAGTTGCTGGGCAATGGCCCAGAGGGTTTAGAATGCACCCACACAGGGATAAACTGGTCCCACCTGCTGAACTGGGACAGTGGAAGGTGTCCCTGCCCATGGCAGGGAGTGGGACTGGATGGGCTTTAGAGATCCCTTCCCATCCAAACCATCCCATAACTCTGAGTTCCAAAGGTGCTCCAGAGATCCCTCCCAGGCACCCAGTGGTCCCCAGACACAGAAAGCAGCACTCCCAGGTTACTCACCTGTGTGTGCAGTTTGGGATTTCCCTGGATGAGGAATCCCTCCCCGATCTCCAGAGGCAGTCTGACAGAGCAGCCACATGAGGAGGAGCATTGCCAGGTCACCTCCTGCCCTGCAGCCTCCTAGCCCAGCAAACCAAGAGGTCCCACCCCACAGAGCAACAGGGAGGTTTCACTCTTTTATTTGAAGAGTTTGGGGATCCAACTGTAACACCATAACTGTTTTTTCTGATAATCTCATCATCTCTGTATGTTTTCCCACCCCTTTCCTCACTGCTGCCACAGTCATCCCTACAGAGCATTTTCCACCACTCTGTCCACTCATGGTCAAAACAGGAACATCAAAGGTTTATCCTTTGGCTCAGGAGGTTGGTCTCAAGCCACCATTTCCCCTGACCCAGTGCCACCACACCCCTGCATTGCCAATCCAGGCCTCACTGCCAGCCACCACCTTGTCCCCTCCAGCCAGACTCTCCCTCTGTTCCCCCTCTCCACCTCTGTGGCCTCACCCACTTCACATTCCTGGTGTTGCCGTGAGTGCCCCCACAAAGCAGGACTCTGAGCCATGTTGATATGGGGTAAGACAAAAAGTAAAGGTCCTTTAATATCCCAGGCCCACGGCCCACAGGAATACATGATGACATGCACGTGCTCAAGCTTTGATTTCCATGGCTTTTATAATATGATCCCTCCAATCATCACTTTACACATTTCTCAGTTCAGCCCCAGTCTCAGCCCTGGTCCAACCCCCTGGAATTGAGGCTGGGGCCGTCAAGACCCTCTGTCTTCATCAGCTCTTCTTCCTTGGCACACAAAGGTCTTTTGGAGTCCTTCCAGTGTTCTGAGTTCTGGGTCACTCTGCCCTGTGTTTATGTTTCGTTCTGGAGGCCTTCTGATATCCTCCACTCTTGTACCTTGAGAAAGAGACTAAACAGCGAGAGGATCTCAGCTGCTTGTTCTGGAGCAGGGAGAGAGATAGAAGGACCTCATACTCAAGTTGCTAAATACTAACCCACTAAAAATCTACAGTGCTACATCTGCTGTGTTCCTAAAATCTACAGAATGTCAAAATCAAAAATCAAAAATCAAAAACCCCTTCGGCATCTGGAGCAATTCTCATGCTTTTGTCTTCCAGAAGAACGCCGAGCGCAAGCCACCCCCAAAGCCAAGGCCCCCCCCAGCTGCCAACTGTGTGCCCACCTTCAAAGCCTGCAAGCCACACCTGAGCTCCTGCTGCAACTACTGTGCCCTCTGCAAGTGCCGGATCTTCCAGACCATCTGCCAGTGCCTGATGTTGAACCCCAAGTGCTGAGCCAAGCTGGGCACACCACGAGGCTCCTGCCTTCCATCAGCTCCCCAAGTGGGTATTTCAGATTGCCCCACTTGGGAGGCAATCCAAGCAGAGAGCCTTTGAGGCCGGATTTGCCCCTCCTAAAATTTATTGGACAATTTTTTATGGGGTTATAAAGCTACCACAACCAGGGTGTTATTTCAGGGAACAGACAAGGATGAGGATCAACAGCCATTTGGTATTTTCAGCAACAGAGCTGTGTTTTAAGGTGAATTCTGGGTTCTTGCTGCTTTAGGATTGTGTTTTGGGGATTTTGGCTTTTTTTTAAAGGGTCCTATAAATCACAACCTGCAGAACTGCCTAACCAGCTCCACAAAACATGGCCCAGTGCCATCCAAATGCCACACTAAAACAGGACTGGTTAAGGCAGGGAGGGTCTAGAGCTTGGCTTTGCCCACAAGGACAGCCCAGCACCAGCCAAAGGAACATGTTGAAACTGCAGGTTTGGGGGTTAACTCCCTTTTCACAAAGTTAACAAAAAATCAGGACAAATATTTATGCAGGTTATTCTACTTGAAAAGGTGGACCCAAGACAATAAGCCATTTTTTCACTCATCCTCAGCAGAGGACCTTCACCTTCAGGGTTTTCAGTCCTTGCAGGAACCAGCACCTCCCAGGTGTATAATGCACATGTACACTTGAACCCTAAATGTATCTGTGCCTTGCAATGGAAAACTCAGATTTTTTTCCCCAGCCATAGTCATAGGAATGAGCTCCTCAGCCCTTCTCCTCCTGCTGCCAAGGATGTTGTGTATAAAGCCCAAGGGCAGGAAGACTCACCCACAGCTTGGAGGAAGAAAGGAAAGCTCAGCCAGAAATGAGTGTATATCCCACATGTCCATCCCAAAGCAAACCACTCCAAGCAACCAATCCCTTTCTTTGCCCTTTCCTGCCACGGGCAGCTCCCAGCACCCACCCCAGGGCTGAACTCAGGCAGCCAGTGACCATAGCGGGGAAAGAACCCATGGCAAAGGCTGTAAAGGCCCCCACACAGCTTTGGGGGTGTAGGGGGAGCTCAGGGCAGCAGCAAACAGGTGTCTAGAAGGCTTCTTTTTTTTGGTCTTGAAGCTCTTTGCCTCAGTCTCAAGGTATCCAAGATGGCACAGAAGGAAATCCCTCCTTGGTTAAACTGGCAGAACAAGGAGGGAGCAGCCCCAGAACTGTTCCCAGCACTGAAGACTCTTCAGCTGCCAGACTCCAGCTCTTGCTTTTCACCTCCTCTGTTCTGTATCCCTGCTTCTGTACACTCTTCTGTGGTACTTCTTTGACTTTCCCTTCATCCCACTGCTATTCCCACAGGAGCCACGTTCCCTCCAGGGCTAAACCCACCTCTCCATGTTCTCTCCACCTGCCTACACAGGGGCCCTACCAATGCCCTTCAGCTTTCACAATCTCATGTTTTCTAATCATGAATTTTGAGCCCCCATCATGAATTTTCTAATCCTCTGTGCAGGTCTACTTGAAAGGAAATTCCTTTACTGACTCATTTCTAAACACAGCTGAGGCTTCAAAAGTCATCCAGGAAGGCCAAGATGATGCAGGTGACACCCCAAAGGCTCAGACTTCATGAGTTTTTTTTTCTTATAATAATCAGCCCAAAGCCCAGAATTCAAAATATAGGTCAGACGTTGACAGAAATTTTTGTTCAGTCAGGGATATATAGATGACAGATTAATCTAAGAGAGAGCCCTAACGAGGTCAGGACATCACTCTGTCCCTTATCTTTTATAAAATACATCATTTGACAAGCTTGAATTCTTGTACATTTACAGAAGTATGACTTTTAATCAGCTCTCTTGGCTCAGCAATCTGCAAGCCACTCAGATAGGATACAGAGGGGACAAGAAGGAAGAATGACATGTTACAATGGACTTAGGGATTTGGCCCCTTCTTTTAGTAGGTGAAGAATCAGGTTCTCATCAAGTTGTTTCAAAATTCTCATAACTACAAGAAACCCTCCTTGGCTGATATTAAAAACCACATCAATAATCACACTACTACTCACATGGAAACAGTGTCCTGAAAGTCCAGCTGGTCAGAAGAATTGTGTTTTACCAGGGTGGGGAGGAGCAGGAGGAGAGGGAAGGGAAGGGAATGGAAGGAAGGAGAGCCAGCAAGCAAACCAACAGCTGCTCTCTGGACAGCAGCTCCCACCCCAGCTTTGCAGAATCATGGCATGGCTGGGGACAACAGGAACCTCTGGAATCCAATCCCCTGCCCATGCAGGTCCCCCTAGACCTGTTTGCCCAGGACTGTGTCCAGGCAGCTTCTGAATATCTCCAAGCAGAGAGACTCCTCCACCTCCCTGGGCCACCTGTCCTTGTGCTCAGTCACCCTCACCACTGAAAACAGGAAAAAAGGTATTTCCTCATGTTAGACTCTCCAGTATGACCATGTCTGCCTTGTGCTGGGGAGCCCCAAACTGGGCACAGCACTCCAGGGACAACCCCCCAGTGTTGAGCAGAGGGGCCACCCCCGCCTTGTCCTGCTGGTGACTCCTCCCAGCACAGCCCAGGACACAGCTGACCTTCTCCTGTGCCAGGGCTCATGGTCACTTGGTGTCCCCCAGGTCCCCTGGGGCCTTTGGTGTCCCAGCTGGGTGTCCCCAGCACATCCTGGTGCCTGGGGTGGTCCCTTCCCAGGGACTGCAGCACTTTGTGCTTCTCCTTGCCCAGGGGCAGGAGGTTCAGGCCATTTCTCCAGCCTGGCTCAGCCCCTCTGGCATTGCAGCCACTGCTCCCAGGCTGGGCATCAGGAAACCTGCCCAGGGCACCCTCTGCCCCATCACCCAAAGGTGCAGCACAACTGGGGCTGCCCCCAAGGGCTGTGGGGATGCCCAGAGCCACCTGAGGAGCCACAGCCACGGCAGCAGACCCAGCCAAGGGCAGGCTGGGGGGGTGGGCAGTGCCTTAAGGGAAAGGAGAGACCCCGACAGACCATTGAGGGAATTTGTTTTTCAACATATATGCAGGTATTTTTTAATATAGCATTTCTCTGTAGTGCATTTTTAAATTTGATTTATCAATAAGCCTTCTCTGTAACAGGAATTCATTAGAAAGGTCATGCTTTCTTTGCCATTCATCTATCACACCAAAGAATATATGTAATATGTATTTTATATAATCAAGTACTCTGAAATCGTTATTAGCCTTTAGTGACTTTACTTCTCTGGGTAAAGAGCCCATTGCATGAGTTATTGACAGGATACAGAACCCAGTCAAATATGTACACCAAATATTTCCTTCAGTGTATTTGGTTGGAACAGCTATTTCTGCTGGCCAAGAGTTGCCCCAGGGAGCACCTGAAAAGCCACCAGCACCCAGAGGAGAGGCTTTATATGACAGGGATGGAGCTGTCACACACCAAAACATCTCCTCTGAAAACTTGTTGGAATGCAGAGACAGCCCCAGTGATGCTCCATGACAGTCACTGTGCTCCTAGAGACTAATGGAAGTTTTATCCTAATTTCAGGAGGATTAAGCACAAATAAATCACTGTTTGCTTCTCTGAGTGTTGCCTGTCTTGTGTGAATCTAAAACAGATACTGTATTTTCCCATCCAAAGGTCTGGCCTGGTTGCTCATTGTCACACTCAAAGCCCATAAAATCCAAGTTTATCTTGGCAGAATTAACATCTTGATAACTCTACCAAACTAGTTTTAAACATGTCACAGTTACCCTGAAACTGCCTGGGAGACCCCAGAAAGAAACCAACCAACTCCCCACGGCAGCCTTTGGGAAATTCTCCCAGAAGGAAGGATTTGAGGGCAGGAAAAATGACTTTTCCAAGTTCTCTAGAAGAGGCAGCAGTATCTGTGGTGCTGCTGTAGCTGAGGGTGGTGAAAGACTGGCTGAGGTCCCTCTGAGATGAGGACAGTGCTGACCTCAGGATGAATTTGAAGAAAACCAGATGGAGATTTGGACAACCAAAGTGAGGAGCCAAGGAAGAGGCTGGACCAAAGCTGGCTCTGGGGGAGCTCCTTTTCCCAGGGCACCTCAGTCCTGCAGCAAAGCCCTCAGAGGACAAACTCCTCCTGCAGCCTGGGGGTCACTCCCTGAGGGGGTGTGGACATCAAATGGCACTCAAGGCCAATGCAAAAAAGCATTAAATCATTTTTCAAGAGAGTATTTCAAGATTAATTAGACCATTCTGTGACCAGAAGTGACTCTGTAAACACACTAAATAGACCAATTCAGCACTTAGTCCACATTTAGTGTCCCACTTAACACATGAGTTCAAGTGAGTTTACAGAGCCACAGAATCACAGAATAGGCTGAGATGGAAGGGACCCACAAGGATCCTCGAGTCTGACTCCTGGCCCTGCACAGGCTCATCCCCAAGAGTCACTCCCTGTCCCTCAGAGCATCATCCAAACACTCCTGGAGCTCTGGCAGCCTTGGGGCTGTGCCCACTGCCCTGGGGAGCCTGGGCAGTGCCCACCATCCTCTGGGGGAAGAAACTTTTCCCGAGATCCAACCTGAGCCTGCCCTGGCACAGCTCCAGCCATTCCCTGGGTGCTGTCCCTGGTCCCCACAGAGCAGAGCTCAGTGCCTGCCCCTCCTCTGCCCCTCCTGAGGAAGTTGCACCTCCAATGAGGTCTCCCCTCAGTCTTCTCCGGTTCAACACACCAAGTGCCCTGAGTGTCCTCACACTCTGCCCCTCCAGGCCCTCCCCCATCTTTGTTTCCCCCTTTGGAAAGTCTCCAATGGCTTCAGACCTTCCTTACATTGCAGTGCCCCAAACTGCCCCCCCATTGCAGGTGAGGCTGCCCCAGAGCAGAGCAGAGCAGGACAATCCCCTCCCTGGGCCATGCTGGGCCTGATGTCCCCAGGACAGGGATGTCCCTCCTGGCTCCAGGGCACTGCTGACTCGTGGCCAACTGGCCACCCACCAGGACCCCCAGGGCCCTTTCCTGGCACTGCTTTCCAGCATCTCATTCCCCCTCTGTCGGCACATCTGGGGCTGCCCCATCCCA
>VWZD01000215.1:1361-20803 GCA_013396695.1 Sakesphorus luctuosus
CTTGTGGAAGGAAATAAGAGCAGCTTTGATGGGTGCCTGGCACCAAGCCAGGGCCAGCCCACGACAGCACTGTAGGCAGCAAAGGGTCTGGGAGGTGCAACAGATGTGAGTACAACCTGAGTTAACTTGTTCATAGAAGTAGCAAATCTTGTAAGCTGACAACTGATGTAACAAAATGTAGCTTTAACGGGCGGGCCTCAAGACTCCAAGGCTGGACAGAATAAAGCCAGGAAGGAGGTGCCTGTATTGGCTTTGAAGAGTCAAAGAGAGCCTGGGGGGAAAGGGGAACAGAAGTACTTGATTCTCTCTATCCTTTTGTGCTGCTACCTGTTAATGAAGCAAATTGCAATGAGGTAACATTTTAGAGAAAGAAATGTTAACTATAGTCCTGTAGCTTAATCACACACTATCCACAAGGAGAGGCAATAGCGAGAACCCAGTGGAGTTCAGAGCCCTCTACAAAAGCAGCTTCAGTCTTTCATATAATTTTAAAACAAAGTGTGACCTTAATTTATTTTCTCCCTAGGTAATATCTGCCAGCAGTTGCTGCCAGATATCAAATGCCCTACATTTATAATTCATGGTGAGAAAGACCCTTTGGTCCCCCAAGCTCATGCAGAATACATTCATAAGCACATCAAAGGCTCTCGGTAAGTTATATGATGGAGTTTTTATAAACCATTGTTGAAGAGATAAAGCTGTTCATACCCACAGTGAACAAAAAAAAAGTATGTGAACAAGTTGTCTTTGCCACAGAGTGAGCTATTCTAAACTTCCCTAACAAGTTACAATGCAAACAATGTAGCTGGATCTTTCCTGCAATGTAAAAAGCATAGTATTTTAATAAGCTCCTTCCCAAAGCCCTCTGAGATAAACCAAGTTCATTTTCCTCTTTTGACTACACACACAGCCAGCACTCCCTAATATTTATGAAAGCAAGCAGAAATTTGCCTTTTTTTTGTTATGATGATTGCATTCCTTTTGTGTAAGAGACCTCATTTCTGTCCCGTTCAGTAAAACAGGGAACTTAGATGCTATGAACAGAGAGATTCACAGTTATTAGAAGCACAGGATACTTCTCTTTGTTCTGCCTTACTGATGTGAACAAGCTCAAAAGTTTTGTTTCCAACTGTCCCATGAATTTTCAGTGTTTTTAAGAAAAGCAGAATGAGGAAAAAAACCCGTACAAGTGTTGTTAGAGATATTACTTTATAAGCAAGAAAAATCTAAGGGAATGTGCTTCATGTGTGCTGTGGTTTAACCCCAGACAGCAACTAAGTACCAATCTGTCCCCCACCAGTGAATCAGGGAGAGTATCAGATGAGTTCAAGTGAAAAAAATCATGTCTCAAGATAAAGACAGTTTAATTGGTAGAGGAAGAGCTGCAAAGCAAAGCAAAACAAGGATTTAGTCCAGTGCTTCCCATAGGAAGGCAAATACTCAGCCATCCCCAGGAAATCTGGGCTCCATCACACATAACAGTTACTTGGGAATACAAACATCATCAACTCCAAACATCCCCCCCTTCCTTTTTCCTCTCAGCTTTATATGCTGAGCATGATGCCCTGTGGTATGGAATATTCCTTTGGTCCATTGGGGTCAGCTGTCCCAGCAGTTTCCCCTCCCAACTCCTTGTGAACCACCAGCCTTTTCTGCTTCTAGTGGGCCAGTACAAGAAGCAGAAAAGGCCTTGATGCTCTATAAGCACTACTTAGCAATAACAGAAACATATCTCTCTTATCAGCTGTTTTCAATACAAATCTAAACCACAGCCCCATAACAGCTACTGTGAAGAAAATTAGCTCTATCCCAGCTAAAACCAGCACAATTTGAAAATTCCAGAAATGCTTCCCATAAAAAGCTGGGATTCTGCAAGCTGAATTCTCATCATAAATTTGCACACAAATGCAGGGGTTCTATTCCTATTTAATAACAGACTGTGATGATTAGCATTGCAGAATAGAAGTAGTAGGGGGCAAAAAAAAATCAAGCACATTTTTATAAATGCAAAATGTAGGGAACTGTTTCATTGGTGTCATGTCTGTGCAAAAATGAGTGTTATAATTATCTCAAAGTCAGCCCCATTGATCACAGGAATGCATTATGCCACAGGAAAGATGAGAAATCTTCCTAAAAATCACATGCAGGTATTTTATTCCATGTCTGACAATTAGTTACTCCTACATGCCCTACTCAGAACACCTAACATCCTTTTTGATTTCAATGAGCTCCTAAATGCTTCAGATGCTGACTAAGGCAAGTCACCACAAAAACTAGATGAGGATCTGATAGCTTCTCTTTGGAAGACAAGCCAAAGAGGAAACACTGTTAGAAACTGCCATCCACTGAAATGTAAACAGAGATTCTTTGCATGTCTTGATGCTGCATGCATATTTGTCAGAAAAGAAACCAGACTAATGATGTTCTCAGAAGTTAGTGCTTGGATACATGGTCCCCTTCTTCCCTGATTGCACAGGAAATGACATGTTCCATTGTGAAGCAGAAGGATGAATCTTAACTTTTGCACATTCTCAGTAACACATCCTTCTACCATCAGCTTTTTTGCCATGATTTTTATCTAGTAGTAAAGTAGAAAAAGCTTTTTCTGATTGGAGTGCAGCTACATTCTTGTTTCTCTCATGGTAGAAGAGTGTGCTATCATTCTGCATTTGCATGGTATGGCTGGAGTTAGATAGCATTACAGTGGTAGGAAACATTCATAGCAGTAGAAAACAACATACACAGTGCTACAGGTTTGTGCATCTGTGCTGCTTAGTCTTTGAAGAAACAGACAATGAAATTCAGACAGAATTTCCTAGGAAAGCTGGGTATGTTCACATCCTGTTGCTCTTTCCCCAAAACAAAGTGGCACTTGTCACCACCAAAAGGAGACTGATCCCCCTTGCTGTAATGGGATGTGAGGCAACAAAGTATCAGGGGAAATGGCTTCAGCTCTGTTGAAGCTGCTTAATATATGATAGAAGGAAAAATTAAAGAATTTACCACCCCCATATAAAGAAGTGTACATATCTGATGTATCAAGTTTGTCTCAGGTAGAAAGCAATGGTAATTAGCATTTTTAGGCATGTCACACTGATATCCATATTACAGAGATTTAACCTCCTTCACAGCTACTAGTTCTGAATTTTTGTTATAGCCATAGAAGCTCTGACTTCCCTTTTTACTTTCATGAGTTAATAGTGTTAGTTTTGGATTGTCTTTTTGCAGAAAGATTAGACAAAGTGCAAACATTAACCAAGTTGGGTCATGACAAGAACTCTGTGTTTCTGTAGTGATTCCTTCAATGTGTTCACTGCCCAGGACAACTACTGTGAAAGGGACAAAGGTGCTCAGGCACTTCACATACCTTTCAAAGATGTATCCAGCTCACATGAGTTTTGGAATCTTATCTTCTTTGAAGATCATGAGAAAGGTTTCTAGAAACTGGACAAAAAATTGTTTTAAGCTTAATTTATCCTCCCCAAACTGTGATAAGTAGTATGCTTGTTGCTTCAACTGTTGCTGTGGTTCACATTCTGAACCACATACATAGGGACAGTACTGAATAATTTCTTCAGTTCCTTATTGGGTAACGAAGAGCAGGGTAAAGGCAACAAGTATTTTATTTACTCACAGAATAAAATATGAAATCTGTGTTTGATTTTTCCCTTTTAAGGTTGCTTCTGATGCCAGAAGGAAAGCATAATTTACACCTGCGTTTTGCAGAGGACTTCAACAGACAAGTGGAAGACTTTCTGCGTTGACTTGAACTGTAAAACAAGGTAGAGGTGCTTGTCCTTTGCCTTGTTTAGGAATTTAAGTTGGCTTTCCATTTTCTTTCAATTTATAGGTAGATCTGAGTCCTATAAGAAAAAACATTAAACACATTTGCATGAGAAAAGCTATGTTTTGAGAATATGTAAGTCTCAGTGGATCAGAGCACACCACTGTGATGCCAGATTTCTGACATGTCTTTCAACTTGTTGCCACACAGGCTGAACAGCTATTCTTTGACCAACAGAGGTGTTAAGAAAAAGACAGAAAACATGATCTAGAATACATGCCTTTATGTGCTCTTAACATTAAGGGACAAAAAACANTGCAAGAAAGCCTTGCGCCGGAACATGGCCGTGAACTGCTCCGAGATCCTCTTGAAGAGCTCCTGGATGGCCGTGCTGTTGCCGATGAAGGTGGCAGACATCTTGAGGCCACGTGGGGGGATGTCGCAGACGGCCGTCTTGACGTTGTTGGGGATCCACTCCACAAAGTAGCTGCTGTTCTTGTTCTGCACGTTGAGCATCTGCTCGTCCACCTCCTTCATGGACATGCGGCCCCGGAAGATGGCGGCCACCGTCAGGTAGCGGCCGTGGCGGGGGTCGCAGGCGGCCATCATGTTCTTGGAGTCGAACATCTGCTGCGTCAGCTCGGGCACCGTCAGGGCGCGGTACTGCTGGCTGCCGCGGCTGGTGAGAGGGGCGAAGCCCGGCATGAAGAAGTGCAGCCGGGGGAAAGGCACCATGTTGACCGCCAGCTTGCGCAGGTCGGCGTTCAGCTGGCCGGGGAAGCGAAGGCAGGTGGTCACGCCGCTCATGGTGGCCGACACCAGGTGGTTGAGGTCCCCGTAGGTGGGAGTGGTCAGCTTCAGGGTGCGGAAGCAAATGTCATACAGGGCCTCGTTGTCAATGCAGTAGGTCTCATCCGTGTTCTCCACCAGCTGGTGCACAGAGAGGGTGGCATTGTAGGGCTCCACCACCGTGTCCGACACCTTGGGCGAGGGCATCACGCTGAAGGTGTTCATGATGCGGTCGGGGTACTCCTCGCGGATCTTGCTGATGAGGAGGGTGCCCATGCCAGAGCCTGTGCCTCCGCCCAACGAGTGGGTCAACTGGAAGCCCTGGAGGCAGTCGCAGCTCTCCGACTCCTTCCTCACCACATCCAGGACAGAGTCCACCAGCTCAGCACCTTCCGTGTAGTGCCCCTTGGCCCAGTTGTTGCCAGCCCCGCTCTGACCTAGAGGGCAGACCAAAGCAAGGTGCCACATTAGCACCCTGAGGACAAACAGAGCTGATGCCACTTTCCCTTCCCTATGGGCTCCACCCTTCACTTCCATTCCCACTCTACCATTGGGATTCAGGTCCCCCACAGTCACTTGCAAGCTCGCTCTGAGTCTTTTCTGTGCGTTGAGTTCCCACTCAGGGACTCCTCCCTCCTACACTCACTCACCAAAGACAAAGTTGTCAGGACGGAAGATCTGTCCAAAGGGGCCGGAGCGCACAGAGTCCATGGTGCCGGGTTCCAGATCCACGAGGATGGCACGTGGCACATACTTGTTACCTGCAGGAGGAACCATCACCAGTGTTACAGCACTGTAGAAAGCAACCAATGTCACAGGAGCCCCCCTGTGCTCCATCCACCGCCCCCATTTCACTGGAGAGACACACTGTCTCAATCAAGACTGCTGTGTTATCAGAGTCTTTCTAAGAACAAAGGTCTCTTAGAGGAGTCAGTGGCAGATGACAGCTCTTGTTCATGGATTTTTCCAGCCTCAATGAACTGACATGCCTGCCCCGTTTATTTAAGGATATCTGAGGAATTGTGCACACTTACCAGCAGCTTCATTGTAGTAGACATTAATCCTCTCCAGCTGCAGTTCACTGTCCCCGTGGTAGCTGCCCGTGGGATCAATGCCATGCTCATCGCTGATGACCTCCCAAAACTAGAAGGAATATTTGAAAAATGGCAGTTAGCCGTTTCCAGGGCCAGTGGAAACAGCTGGCCAGTGCCAATCACACACACCAGTGCAATCTGTGCATGCCGTGGCCCTGACCACTCCCTTGCATGGCAGAACAGCTGCTGGGCAGGAAGGTGAGTCAGTGCACAAGGGCTTCCCTGGCCACAGTAGCTGAATTTACGGAGGGCAGACAAGCAGACAGAGCACTGAAATGCAATTTAATTCGTTTGTAGCTTGTATCAAAGGGTGACCATTTCTGGCTGTCTCAATTTGTCCTACTCCCATTGTCTAGCCTTGCCTAAAGACCCTGTAGCCACTACAAGATGGCAACACCTGCACAGCCTCGGTGGAGGCGGGTAATCCGTGGCACTAAAACACCTCCCGTTCCCTTGGGAGCCGGCGCCGTGGCTTCAGAGGGGCGAGGCGGCGTGGGGGTTGCCGCGGCTGCCTGCGGGAAGGCAGAGCATCGCCGGACACGGGCACATCCCAGCCAGCGCCCAGCCCCGGGCACCTCCGACCGCCGAGGACAGGGGACACAGCCACAGGAGCCGCGACGCCTCAGCAAACCCCGAGCCGCTTTTCGTTCAGAACGGAGCTCAGCGGTACCCGCGGGGTGCGACCGCGGGGACCGCTCCGCTCCCTACCTTGGCGCCGATCTGGTTGCCGCACTGGCCGGCTTGGATGTGCACGATCTCACGCATGCTGCCTGTCTCCTGTCCCTGCCGTTCCTACAGCCTCCTTCGCCGCCCGCTCCCGCACTCGCCGCTGCGGTGGCCGCGCCCCACACCGCCCCTTAAATCGGGCGCCGCGCCCCGCCCCGCCACTGACGTGTGCGGGAACGGCGCGGGGCGGGCCGGGGCCTCTCATTGTCTCCCGCATCCCGCTCTGGCCTCGCGTCCCGGTGCGGGTCTGGGGATGGCACCCTGCGGGTCAATTCGAATCCAGAACGCCGCTAGTTTGAGGCGCTGGAGGAGCCTCGCCTTCAGCCGTCGAGGAAAAGGCTGGAATCGGACAAGGCATGGCACATCTTGGGGGGAAAAAGTGAAAAAGAAAACAAAAGCACCTGACTCTTTTTTGCGCACCTGTTGGAACTCGTTCCCTTGCTCGCTTTGCCTCTACTGTGCGGCAGGAGCAAAGCATGCACTGCTGTGTTTTTTTAGCACCCTCGAGGCTGGATTTCTAGCTCAGGCCTGCTTAATCATGTTTTGGTATCTGTGCTCATGGGATTCTAATTTCAGGAACACAGAGGGCTGGCAGGAGATTTTATGCTGCTAATAAGGAATGGCTTTTTCTGGGAGTTATTCAGCAGTGAGAGCAGTTTAGCACCTACAGGAATGGGATATATATTTTTTTCTATAAGTGAAGTTATGATCTGTCTTACCAGACACCTGCCACACACCTCATTTTGGAAAAATTTGGATCCTGCTCCTAGCATGTCTGCTTGATATCTCAGAGAAAAAAAATGAGCTAAGTACATGGTGGATGACCAAGGGAGGAGGGACAGTGCAAGATCAGTGAGAATATAATTGAACTAATTGAGATACACACCTGTATCTGCACTGCTGCCAAGGAGAATATCTGAAACAAATTTCAGCAGGATCTATATGAATTGTGGAGTAACTATTGAACTTGACTATAAAACATTAATTGATTCACAGCCATAAATGGTTTTAGAATTGAAAGTAGTTTTGCCACAAAGCTGGCCAGGCTGTTCAGGACAGCACCAGGGAAAGGAGATAATTGCCCACAGTCAACAGGCTGTGGAACAGTTTGATAAGGAGGATACAAAATTAAGTACCTTGTATTCAGCCTAACAGAGCTGATAGGGGTTCACCTCAAGCACAGTATTAAAGTGCCAAGGGGTCAGCATGGTAAGGCAAGCTCTCAGACTCTTCCCAAGCATCAACAGGCTCAGCACAATTAACACTGTTTATTTTGTTAAGGCTTTTGAACTGTCTCCTATAACAACCCCATAGGCCAGCTAATGAGGTATGGCCTAGATGAGTAGACAAGTGAGATGAAGTGAAAAGCAGCTGAACTGCAAAGCTGAAGGGCTTGAGATTAGCAACACAAAGTTTAGAAGACAACCAGTGGTGGTGTACCCCAGTGACTGATCCTCAGCCAACACCATTTAACTTCTTCATTAGTGACTTATATGGCAAGAGAGTGCACCCTCAGCAAGTCTGAAGATACAATCTTGGGAAGAGTGGCTGATATGCCAGAGCCTTGTGCTGCCATCCAGAGGGAACTTGACAGGCGAAAAAGGCTGACAGGAACTTCATGCAGTCCAACTAGGGGACATGCAAGGGGTGCATCCTGTACCTAGGAAGGAATAACTCCCTTAATCAGTACGTGCTGGGAACCAGCCAGATGGAAAGGAACTTGGCCAAAAAGGACCTGGAGATCCTGGTGGACACCAAGCTGAACATGAGTCAGCAGTGTGGCCTTACAGCGAGGGTGTCCAACAGCACTCTCGACTATATAAGGAAGAGTATTACCAGAAGGTCAAGAAAGTAGTTAAGCTGTGGTGAGACACATCTGGAATTTTACATCTGATTCTGGTCTCCCCATTACTAAGACAGATGGACATATTAGAATGAGTCCAATGAAAGTCCATGAAGGTGTCTAAGGAACTGGAGCATCTGGGGCTCAGAGCTGGGACTGATTATTCTTGAGAAGGCTGAGGGGATTCTTATCAGTGTGTATAAATAAAAAAACACTTTGCTCTGGTACAGGTTGCTCAGAGAGATTGTGGAGTCTCCATTCTTGGAGATATTTAAAACCCTAGCAAGCACAACCCTAATTAACCTGCTCTACCTGACCCTGTCAGGCAGAGTAAAGGACTAGACTAGATGATGCCAGAAGTTCTGTCAGTTCTTCAACAATTCTGTGATTGTATGAAAGGGAGAGAAGGGAGTGGGAGGTTATGTGTAACCAGCAACACCAGATCGACAGTTTGTTCATCTCAGTGTCACAGTACAGTATAACTTTATATTGCAATTATAACACCTTTAAAACCAGCAGATTTTTGCAAAGGTGAGGTGATAATTGATATGGTAAATCGTATTACTATCAAGAAGAAAGCTAGAATGATCAGAGTTGTTTACATATTACTCAGGTTAGCTGTGCTTAACACAGCATAAAGCAATGCATAATGTCACCAGTTTCACTCTTTTTTTTTTTTCTATGGCAGGAGATACTAGTGGCTAAAGAAGTACCATATCTTTGCCTGGCATTTGTGTGCTGTGACCTTGGAAAAGTATTTTGGCCATAGTTTCAAAAGTGGCTCGCAGTTTGCTCCACTGAATTGACTTGCTTATCAACTGTGACTTGTTTTCTTCCCTAGCGCAGAAAACTCATCTGCTGTGAAATGTCACGTGCACAGATTTGCTTAAGCTTTGCAACACAGGGAATTAAGTGTGGTGTTATTTCATGTGGCTTTTGCAATCACAAAATATCCAGGATTGTGCTGGCACTGAGATATTTTCATGAAATTCTCTTGAAGTTTGTGTTCTTTACATCCCAGCTGTTGTCAGTATTTTCTTCTGACATATTTCTGCTACACTTAATAACAGGCAGCCTTTGTTCCTGCTCTCACAACTCATGCATATACATTTGTACTTGCTATAGGCATAACCCAGCCTTTTGGGCAGCAGTAGACGGTTACATCTTAGTACTGGTGGAATTGCAACACAACTGCATTTCTGAGGTATCCACATAGACACTGAAGAGATTTTTTGGGTGCCAAAGTATTCCTGGCAATCTACAAAGGACTGACAAAGATTCTTTTCCTGAAGGAACCTGGACACTCCCTGAGATGTCTTCTTCCTCCACTCAGTGGCCTCCTAAGGCTTTATAGTTATTCCACTAAGGATTATGAGCTTTTATTGGGAAACTAATTCTTAGATGCTATAGCACTGCTCTCTGTGTAGAATCCCACTGTTTTTTGGGGGGAATGTAGTGCCAGGTTTTAAATTGAGTGCCTCAAGGAAAGTACATGTTTGTGTATGCAGGTTTGCTCATCTACAGCAATGCTGAACATCCTTGAACACATAGTGAAATGAATTAAATGTCAATTACTTGAATGTTAATTCAGAACCCTCCATTATGGCAAACACTTTAACAAATCTTAGCCATCAATGCTATTTAAATAGATATGGGAGTTCCCTAGTGTTTGGTTTTTTTAAAAATAGGAAATAGCTATAAAAGCTCCATAAATTCTAAATGTCCATAATTGCAAGTGAGAGCCCAAACTCTCCCATTCATACAAAGGCAAGGCATATTCCCAAGAACACCCATGGGCCCTCAGCAGCTGAAAGTCCTCCGCAGCCTCCTCCCTACCAGTATCAAACCCTGCCTTCCCAGTTTCCAAGGCAACGGCAGAGCCCTGCGTTGGATGCACAAGGAAGGCAACAGGGATTCCACAACATTTTCACTGCTGTCCATGATTTTCCATTGTTTGAGAAAGAAACATGAATATACAAATGTGAAAGCTGCTCAAACATACAAAATGTCTGCCCATGGCTTTATTCTCATTTATTTGTGATGGGTGATGTCATGTATTGTTCAGGTTATATATCAGAGACTACATGACTTTTTGAGCCTTTCTATTGGTACTCAAATGAGCAGGTTCTATTTATTAGCTTGTTGTTCGCCTTCTCCCTGGTAACTGTGATATTCCCACCTGATGAGCACTGTCTGAGGTCACCTTTGGAACCTGGTGCTTGATCATTTGCAATGTGCATTAAGATAAAAGAATATTCTGCCAGCAAGTGTGAAGGTGTTTTTAGTGTTAGTAATAAAATACCTGAAGGGAAAATCTATTTTTATTTCAGAATTACAACCCACTGTAGGCACTAGAAGCAATTAAATATAGCAACACTGAGCATGCTTTTATGAATGAGCAAAAGCAGTTTCATTGTAGAGCACTATGTACTTGGATTTATTATACCTGGGTGTGTTTGGCCAAGAACAAAAGAGGAGAGAGGATAAGTGTGTAAGAGAAAATCACACTACAGGGCAATTTGGGATGCTGTCAATTCTAAAACAACCTATGCAAATTTTGAGGGAAGAGCTGTTTCTTCACAAACCTAGTATTTCTTCCACACCATATGGTTTCTCTTGAGAATTCAGATTATAACCTCTGAGAATCAGGCATTTCTGTGAACATGGTTGTACAGGACACAGCAAACAGAACCCTACTCATCTGGCTTCCAAAGACACTGTAACAAACAAGAACATGTATCATAAAATTACTCCAAAAAAGGGGAAAATATGATGATCATCATCAGACAGCAGTTTACTGAGAAGAAAGATGAAACAATGCAGCCTCTCGTTATTTCCTCTTGGTGCACCAGATGTGATGGGGTAGCAGCCAGATGGCTCCTGCCCCCATCCAGGCTGCATCTACCTTTTAAGATTGCTCAGTAGATGAAATACACCTCCTATTTCTAAGAACTGGGTCCTCCAGTCAAGAGATGACTAAGATTCCAGCATCAAAATAAATGAAATCTTGATATCACATTTTCCAGGGCAGCTTATTTCCTGCACGTCATTGATAACAAGGCACAGATAGTGACTTTGATCTGCTAGTCACTGTTTCTTTTGTTCCTTAGCCTCCTTGCTTCATCTTGCAATCCGATAGTTACTTGTAACTCAAACCAACACTGAGCAAACTCTGAACCTCATCTTGTGGTGTCTGCTAAGAGAAGGAGTAGTTTGTGGTGGAATTTGATCTACATTGTTTAAAATTTCCAGGGTTCTTTGCAGGGGAGTTCAGAGTGCTGTTGTACTTGGTGGCTGAATCAAGCAAATATCTTGTTTTGCTCCCTCCTGCTTCCAGCTGGCTGCCTTTTCCTCCTTCTTTGCACAAGTTCTCCCTCTGACACACTCCCTAATTGAAGAAAAAGCTTCTTAGACCCCTCTAGTCTCCTGTCCCTAACTGTGCAGTTTAGGGAGATGAAGAGACTGTTGGAAGGGTCAGGCATACCCTGGAGTGTCCAGGTAGCACCTGAAATGAGGCAAGGGGAATAGGAACATCCTTTTTAGAGGCTGGAAAATATTGAATCAGCTCTGCCTACCGAAGTGGCAGTTTTCTCTATGCCCAGGAAATTTCTAATCCCTGCCTGCTAGGGTGGAGCTGGAATCCTAGCTGGAATTTCCAAAAAACAGCCCTACAATAAATTTATTAATTATTAGAGACCAGCATTGTGCGAGATGAAGAGAAGCATGATGTTAGAAGTCAATACTTGAATTCCATTTAATGTTTGTAAAGCTTGTTGTGAGACCATTTGAACTTTGCCTGAAAACCCTGTTTGATTATTCACTGTGAAGTATCTTTGTATTATGTTTATGGAAAACGTGGACATATTTTTCAGTGCAAAGCACCACAGAACTTTTTACTGAACAAGCTACACAACACCTCTGTCAGGGTAGCCACTTCATCCTCTGGAGCAAGTCTTTTCACATTCTGCCTAAGTTGGATGATTATTAACTTTTTTTTTTTTTTAATAACAGAGTCATTCTTGCCAAAAAGCAAAGAAAATATGCCTTGAACTTACCAAGGATGCCAAGTGAGAAAAATAATCTGATTGTAAAAACTGACACATGGATAAATAAAGACCAGTTGGAAAATCTCCACACTACAATAATCAAACATTAATAAACAAGAATCTTACAGACCTAACTTGATTTCCTCCCTTATGACTGGAATTCTGCCCTGAAGGGAAAAATGACTTTGAGTAGAGAGGAGAGAATGACCTGCTCTTAAACTATTTCTTTTTTACTTAGATACTGTAAATAAATACCCTTCTTTTACATATACTTTAAAAAGACACGATTTTTCTTTCTGGCTGATTCACAAATAAAATACTTAAGACAGGATTGAAGTCAGGAGCAGGGAAATGGTTCACTTCTTTCTAAACTGCTCAGGGACATGAAAGAGTTGTCACCTGCCCTGTGTCCTTTGCTGGCAGAATGGCTGGGGAAGGACAGGCTTTCACAGCTCCCTCCATACCCCCTCTCTGCCTCAGTTTCAAATGCTCAGAGTGCTCCAGCTGGACAAGTGTCCAGGAGAGTCTGGGCCAAGAAATGTCTTTTTCCAAAATGCATCATGTCCTCAGGCACTTTTCTGTGACCAAATGCTTCCATTTCAATTTTTCATGTAGGCAAGCTAAAGAAAAAACCCATCTAAAATGGAAGAATCTGAGAACTAATAGTCTGCTCTTTCCCATTTTAATAAATAATGAACAGACCAGAACAGGTGATTGCTGGAATATCAGAAGGCAGGTGCTTATTATGGATTTTAGATTAGAAGGTGGAAAATGCTCAAAAATCATCTTTTTTAGTCACATGCAAGATCAGCTCCTGATACCTGTTTATAAAGGTTCATTTTGATTTGAAGAGAGGAGGGAAAAATAACCTTACTTTGATTACATCAAGCCTGTATAACACATCGAAAGTGTCACAAGCTTTGTTCTGTGGAAATACAGAAACGATTGCAAAAACACATGGGAAGATTGACAAGGGGATTATTTGTAAATGAAAAACAGTGTCTCCCTACAATGAGCAAGTTCAGGGACCAGCATTAGCTATAGCCTTCTATGCAGGCTACCACATCTGAACAGTCCCTAAAAGTATATGTTCATTATGCTTTAATGTGGAAAGGAAAAGTTGAATAACATCCCTTGGGAGAAAGGGTGTGTATCAAATATAGAGGGTAGTCATTATTTCTCCAGAGATGATTTTGCATCCTCATAGCTAAATACAAATAAGAATATTAGGCCCCATTAAACAAAAAGCAGTAATTAAAGCACCCCCCACTGAGAAGCAGAATTTAATATAGTTTAACAACCCTTTCTTAAAAAAAAAACTACAAAAAAACAACAAACAAACAAAAAACCCCCACCAAACCAGCAGCAAGACAATGAGATGTGGAGTTTTGGTTTGGGAAGGGTTTTCAATGGAACAACCATGAAACTTTGCCTACTCAAAGACAATATCAGGGTTCATCCTGATGTTATATATAACTGTGCTATGGGGCTTGCAGGGAGGGAAAAGGAATAAGGAACCAAGGGATCTGGTGCAGAGTATTGCTAGATGCCCCAGCTCTTTCTGAGGAGGTGAGAAAACTTGTCCCTCTTGCACCACTTTGCCACAGTTGCTCCAGGCATCAGAACTGTTTTGCAGCATTGCAGCACCACCCCCTAAGAACTCCGTCAGTCCATCACAAGTTCTTTAAGCACATAGTGCTTGCAGATTTAGAAGAACCTACTAGCACTATACTCTTTTGACGTATCTGGCACATGATCCCATCATCCATGAGCAGAATTCCCTACACAGATTAGGGTTTGGGCCCATTTTTGCAGAGACTTCACTGGAGAGGAGACCAAAAGTCTGGATTCTGTCCTTTCTTCAGGTTATAAATCCTATTGTTACTTCAGTTTACTGTGTTCTTTATCTCATACCTTCTGGAAAGATACAGCTGTCAACAGGATGGGCCTTAGGTTTGATTCCTAGATTGTCACATCACCAGGATCATTGTATGCTTAATGCAACCCAATTTCTGATGTTTATAGGCACTTCACACAGGCTAGGAAGAAAGAATCATTACTGCTGCCACTTGACAGGCTGGAAAACATCTGTTGGAAAACAGATGCAGACCTACATCAGTTTTAAGATGCTAGAGTGGTTTAGACTGAGGTCCTAGAACTAAACAGGAAAGGGAAGTTAGGAGGAATGGCATCCCAGTGCTACCCCATCTCATACAATTTCTATTTAAATTAAGCCTACGTTGTACCTACCTGTTTTTGCAACCTTACTTATCTTTACCATCTTGCATTTACCAGCAGACAAGCATCGAGTTGTTTGCCTTGGTCAGGACGTTCTACTAACATGCTTAAAAATTCCACACATCGAACAAAGGGAATAAATAAATAGTTTGTTCCATTCTCCAACACCATCAGCTCTAATTGTCAACAGAGGAGAATGCCTCCCTTCAGGCTACAATTGATATATTGAAATGAAAATACATTGCTTTATATTATTAACTTCTATCTCAACATAAATTGGCCATTGTAAGTGGCTGAAGCTGCACTCCACTAACTCTGTGTTTTCTACCCCCATTTTTTCCAAAGAGGAGGCCTCATGCAAGACTTTTTACCCTGGATGTGTTGTTCATCACATGGGCAAATACAAATCAACACCCAGGAGAGGTTAAGGCAGTGAGATTGCCTAATCTGAAAGCCTTTCAGTGGTTCTGCTTTCTTGGTGAAACAGAAGTGCAGCTACAAACACTTACTAAGACATCTCTTTGTTGTTTGGCATACAGTAGTCATTTCTAGTTTTTATAGTGAATGGTCTCCTGGGCAATAAATACAGCTAAAGCTCAGAGACTCAAAGAAAAAAAGAAACAGACCCAAAGGTACTATAGCCCCCAGGCCCAGTATGAGACTCTTCCTTGTATTTCGCTTACTGTCCCTACCAAGCTGTAAACCTTCCCTTCAAATCTTTCATTATCCTCTTCTCTTATATTTCTCTGAACTCCTACTGAAATGCTGGTCTGAATTTTTTTTTTAATTATTATGACTGGCAAATAAGCTGTGTAGGATTTATGAAAGGACATGTTTCTGTCAAAATATTTCTATTTATGGTTTTCTCTTCCTCTAGAACAAAAAAAAAAAGACTACCAACAGCAAGCTATGTAGGATGGTGTCCTACTTTCTAGTAAGGGAGCTGTAGTGAAATGTGTCACTTGGGTAGCTATATTTAAGGATTAGCTAGACACAGAGTGTAATTACACCATGAATTAGAAGCTAGACATGCTGAACACTAGTGAAACCTGCTACAGTGTCACAGTTGAAAGGAAGATATTTACTATCAAAGTGCAGGTTCTCATCTTTTAGTGAAACTTTGTTTAGATTTGTTTGCTGGCTCAAAGCTATATGATAAACAGTTTCAAGTACAAGCAGGGAGGTAATTTTCAAGGCAAGGTTACTGTGGCAACCAGATAAAGTGTTATTTCCCAAAAGGGCCTGAGGCAGCATGTATTAACTCAAGTTACTAAAACAACTTCAATTTGTCTAATGTTTAATCCTAGAACTGCTCAAGTGCTAAGAAATACAAGTACTACTGTGGGTATACACAGCTGTATTTATTTACTGACAGTTCAGGCAGTTGAAGTGCTTCTCTCTTCTCTGTGCACCAGAAATCAAGCATATAGATGAGAGAAAATCTTTAGCAAGTGCCTGTTGTTCTGCACACCAGGTTAGTAGACCCATCAGCAAAGGAACAGGGCATGCTCAGAGCAGTGTCCACAGGCAGTGGAGTCAAAACAGGCAAGATATTAGTTATGCACAGCAGCTCCCTTTTAATTCTCTATTCCAGTAATGCCTTGCAAGCATTTCAGTAAAGGATCACAATAGAGGCTGCACAAATGTGAATACCAGCTCTTTCAGAGCAGCAAGGGCCACAGTAATTGTAGCATTGGTAGCAGTTCTCAAAGCAACACTTCTTTTAGTACAGGACCACTCCTCTAAGCAGTGTTTGAATTAACTAAGGACTAAGCTTACATGTTGAGTAACTGCTACACTCTATGAGGGATTTTGTAGGAGTAAAATCTGTGAGACTGCTAACTACTGACAACAGCGCTGTTGATTCATACAGGGCTCTTGCATCCTGTAAGCACAGCAACAAAAGTTCCCCCTCCCTTACTGTAAGGAATCCACACTTACCTTTGCAAAGATGCACAAGGTGCTGCTGCATTGCCCTCTCCTGCCTGGGTAGAGGTTCATTTGCTGCCACAGGGACCAGGAGCAAACAACTGTCCTGTAAATATGTAACTTGGAGACAGCCATTGCCAGAGTATCTATAGGTGACTACTCTATATGTTATGCTCTGGACAGCCTTTTGAGCCACATCACCTAGAAATATGCCCATTATCTCCTGAAGAGAGTCAATCTCTTTACAGTTAAGGGCAGGTTACTGGCTAGTTTTGGGAAACACATGAATTTTATTCCTGAAGAGAAAGTTCAGGTCTTTACTTGAGCTCTCAAATTGTCTGCTAGTACAGCCCTAGGCTTCTCTGCATGCAAATTTTGTATTAAGAGACGAGAGTTGGGGGAAGATAAGCAAGCTCAGCATCAAGTCAAATCACAGTCAGCCATCCATATGTATGTACTAGAGGCTCTGGAACAAGTTAAATAAGCTGCTGAATGGCAGTGGGGAAGCCTGCAGCTATCCTGTCAAAACAGTTTTGACAGTTTGTAATGTGGAATTCAATACCATCCCTCTGACCTCACTACCATGTATGCTCATAAATAGGAGTTGCAGGATTCTCAAGTGCAGAATCTTGTTTCTATTAGCTGAAGCAGGTTTCACCATAGCAATTGGATGAGCTGTTACACATAGGAGTTTCTGTAAGTTAGCTGTCATCTTTAGCTGAGCTACTACAGTTTCCACATGCTGCTAATTCACAGGCTGGAAATTCTTGTTTTATTGAGCTTAACTATTCACAGAGGTTAAGGAATAAATCGAGAAGTGCAGCTACAGAAAACTACACAAGAATGACTTGCTTAATCTAGAGAGAAATAAAGCAGAGGAGACAGTTTAGGACACAAAAAAGCCTTTATGTTTGAGAAGTTAACCATTTCAACAGAAGACTCTGAAGTATTTTTGCAACTACTGTTACATTGGACAGTCAAGGATACAAAACTGCTGACAGAAGCAACAGTGGAGAGCACCAAATTAAAAAATGCATGCTTCAGCACAACTGCACAGATTCCTTCTCTCAATGAATACTTGCCTGCTCAGACTATACTTAACTCCTACCCATCTCAACTTTACGCCTCATCTTCCTCTCCTTCCTCTTCAAACTCGCCCTGCTCATCAGCAGTGGCATCCTGGTACTGCTGATATTCAGACACCAGGTCATTCATGTTGCTCTCCGCCTCAGTGAACTCCATTTCATCCATGCCCTCGCCGGTGTACCAGTGCAAGAAAGCCTTGCGCCGGAACATGGCCGTGAACTGCTCCGAGATCCTCTTGAAGAGCTCCTGGATGGCCGTGCTGTTGCCGATGAAGGTGGCAGACATCTTGAGGCCACGTGGGGGGATGTCGCAGACGGCCGTCTTGACGTTGTTGGGGATCCACTCCACAAAGTAGCTGCTGTTCTTGTTCTGCACGTTGAGCATCTGCTCGTCCACCTCCTTCATGGACATGCGGCCCCGGAAGATGGCGGCCACCGTCAGGTAGCGGCCGTGGCGGGGGTCGCAGGCGGCCATCATGTTCTTGGAGTCGAACATCTGCTGCGTCAGCTCGGGCACCGTCAGGGCGCGGTACTGCTGGCTGCCGCGGCTGGTGAGAGGGGCGAAGCCCGGCATGAAGAAGTGCAGCCGGGGGAAAGGCACCATGTTGACCGCCAGCTTGCGCAGGTCGGCGTTCAGCTGGCCGGGGAAGCGAAGGCAGGTGGTCACGCCGCTCATGGTGGCCGACACCAGGTGGTTGAGGTCCCCGTAGGTGGGAGTGGTCAGCTTCAGGGTGCGGAAGCAAATGTCATACAGGGCCTCGTTGTCAATGCAGTAGGTCTCATCCGTGTTCTCCACCAGCTGGTGCACAGAGAGGGTGGCATTGTAGGGCTCCACCACCGTGTCCGACACCTTGGGCGAGGGCATCACGCTGAAGGTGTTCATGATGCGGTCGGGGTACTCCTCGCGGATCTTGCTGATGAGGAGGGTGCCCATGCCAGAGCCTGTGCCTCCGCCCAACGAGTGGGTCAACTGGAAGCCCTGGAGGCAGTCGCAGCTCTCCGACTCCTTCCTCACCACATCCAGGACAGAGTCCACCAGCTCAGCACCTTCCGTGTAGTGCCCCTTGGCCCAGTTGTTGCCAGCCCCGCTCTGACCTAGAGGGCAGACCAAAGCAAGGTGCCACATTAGCACCCTGAGGACAAACAGAGCTGATGCCACTTTCCCTTCCCTATGGGCTCCACCCTTCACTTCCATTCCCACTCTACCATTGGGATTCAGGTCCCCCACAGTCACTTGCAAGCTCGCTCTGAGTCTTTTCTGTGCGTTGAGTTCCCACTCAGGGACTCCTCCCTCCTACACTCACTCACCAAAGACAAAGTTGTCAGGACGGAAGATCTGTCCAAAGGGGCCGGAGCGCACAGAGTCCATGGTGCCGGGTTCCAGATCCACGAGGATGGCACGTGGCACATACTTGTTACCTGCAGGAGGAACCGGCACCAGTGTTACAGCACTGCAGAAAGCAGCCAGTGTCACAGGAGCCCTCCTGTGCTCCCATCCACTGCCGAGGGCATGGAGGGTGTAGGAATTTGGAGGGAGGTAGCTGGAAAGCAGCCGTTTAGGCTGTGCAGGGGCATCACCCACTGCAAGGAGGGCTGGGGGACCCCTGTCTGCACACCCTGCGCACGCTCCCCGTGGAAGCTCATTACAAAGGGGCGTTACCGGTGGCTTCATTGTAGTAGACATTGATCCTCTCCAGCTGCAGGTCGCTGTCTCCGTGGTAGCTGCCTGTGGGGTCGATGCCGTGTTCATCGCTGATGACCTCCCAGAACTGAGGCGACCGGAGGAAGGGGACGGGTAGGTGGTCAGTGCTGCCACGCCCCACTCTCGCCCCCTGGCCAAATCCCCGCCACGTGGCGGCCGGGGATTCGCCGTGCGTGGGTGCGGCCCCCCGGCCAGATGGAGCCACT
>VWZD01000215.1:21592-131500 GCA_013396695.1 Sakesphorus luctuosus
CAGCGGGCGTTGCCGCCGGGGGGACCTCAGCTCCCAGGGTGCCGGCGGTACACTCCCCTCCCCGCGGGGACACCTCCGCGCCCCCTCCGGCATCGCCGTGGTTGCCGCCCCTCTGCCTGCACCAGCCCGCACCGTCGGCTGGGAGCCCCGCTCCCTGACCCGGTTCATCTCCCCCCGGCACGACGCGGGTGGGTTTCTTTCCCCGCCCGCACGGGCTGTGCAGTGTAACCTCTGGTCCGCCAGCCCTGTCCCTGTGCGATGCCCAACTGCCCCTCCCCTAGTGCCGAGCTTGGCTTCTTTTTCTACGTCTAAAAAGGTCGGATTTATTCCCCAAAGCTGAGCCAGGAGCCTCCCTCCAGCCAAGCTCCTCGCTCCGCGCTGTCCCCCGTCCCGCCTCAGCCACCGACGACCCGCAGCCAGACAAAGACAGCGCGGGTGGTGCCGCACAGGGCCGAGGGTTTGAGGAGGGGGTGGTTCCCTAAGCTCTGCAGCAAGCGGGTCTTGCTCTTCGTAGCTTCTCTGCGGATTCCCAGACGCTGAAGGATGAAGAAAGGAAAGAGGGGGGCAGGGGAGGGTTGAACATGTGCTCCCCAGAGACGTGTCCCGCAGTTTATTTTCGAGCATCCCGGTAGGGCACCGCGGGCATGACAGCGGCCGCAGGGAGGGCAGGTGGGGGCCGAGGAGGAGGACAGGGCACGGCACATGCCCACGCCGCAGGAGGAGGAGGAGGAGGTCAGGGGAAACGAAGAACACGGCAGGGCGGCACAGTTCCCGCCGTGCCCGATGCCCGTTGGGGCGGTCAGCGCTGCGTGTGGGCTCCTCCTCGGCATCGCCTGTTTCACACCGAGGTCTGGGTGTGAGTGTGCAGAGGAGGGAGGGTGCGGCCCCTTCGGGAGGCTGTCCCGGCTCGCCCAGCGGGCTGCCTGCAGCCAGAGCCCAGTGGGACTCCACTAAACCTCGTTTTAGTGACCCACTAGATAAAGGCTACTTCATCTATTCTATATTTCAGCTGTTCTAGAGGTGCAGATGAAAGCACATCACCAATTCCAACCCATATCTCTTCGATATCCTCTCTCCTTTGTTCTATGCACTTGCCGATGTCTCTAGTCTTTCTAACCTAGTTTTTGGAGATCGATAACCCTGCCCATGGATTACTCCAGATCGGATCTTACATTCTCCCAAGGCAGTCTGCAGCACAACCTGGTGTTCTCTGATTGATATGCTAAAGCATCCACACCTTTCTTTTGTTCGCCTTACCGTGAGAAGACATCCCATCTCTAAAAGGCGTGCTAGAAAACTATACTCCCACGTTTGTTTCTTCAATGGTGATTTTGAGAAAGATAAATCTGACCACTTGCACTCTCTGTGAAATCTGTTTTTACCGGCCTAAGCCAGGAGCAATTTAATTATTTGGTTGACTACGCTTCGCAAACAATGTATAGCTGTAATTCCAAGTGAGTATTTTTTGTGGCATGCTAACTGCATAATCAACATCCACATCTATAATTACTTATTCAAAAATAGCTTGCAGATTAGCAACTCCAGCAGACCACTGACCGCTTCAGGTAATAATTCGAAGTAATGCCAGTCTTTCCCATGGCTGTGGTGGGTGTGTTCCTGAAAACACTGTCACAGCAAAACTCGGTTATAGCAGAGCTGGTGTAAAATACAGGTACTATGATTGCTCGCTACTATTATTTCCAAGTATTCTGCATGTTGCACACTGTATATTAGTTTTTTTTCCTGGGAGAATTACTGACATTTCAGCGTGAAGGGGAGAGGCTGATTTTACACATCCTCCATACCTACGTTAAGCTCATTCCTAACAGCTTGAGACTTCAAAGGAAGCCATTTTAAAATCCAATTCAAGGAAAAGAGATTATTCACAGTGGAGAAAAGAACCCCACCCCAACTGCTTTATTTTAAAATAAACTAATCCATATTTTTGAAGCGGGGGGCATTCAGGCATATCTTCTGTATAGAACTTGTTGAGACTGTAAGGGGAAAAAAAACACCAAACACATGAAATGTTTATTTCTAAAATAAACAGCTTCTTCTCAGAGAGATGAGGGAGGAAATCCAGGTCTAGCTTTTCTGCAGCCCCCAGACGAGACTCCTTAGAGGTGAATAGCAACCGTTCAAATCACTTCAGGAGACTTCAGACAAGATGCGGTTTATTTCGAAGGTGTCTGGGACGGAGGGTTTCGCAAAGGTTCGAAATAGCTTGTTGGGAATTACCTGCAGGGAAATGAAGCGTTCAGCTGTCAGCTACCCCTGCCTCTCTTCCCCCTCCCGTCTGTGCCTCACACTGATGCGCTGTGAGCGCAGCCCCTGCCCCAGCCCCGGGGCCGGCCCTGGCTGGGCTCCTCCATCCCCATCTCCCCGGCAACCGGCCCCCTCGGCAGAAACGAGCTGCACAAAAAAGAGAAAGGAACAAAAAAAGCCCGCAACATATTCACTCGCCGGGCTGATTTCCCAGGGTGTAAAAGCACTGCGGGTAAGGGACTGTGGAAACGGCGGCAGGGTGGGTGAAATGCCAGCTCGCTCGCAAGGTTGTTCACAGCCATTCTGGACGGACCTAAAAGAGGACGAAGAACATGACGGCAGTCAAAAAATTGTTTAAAGAAGCTCAGAGGATCAGGCCAGTTTTATCTAACGTGTCCTCTCCCCATTCTCTTTCGCATCTGCAAGATTGGGTGTGACAGTGTGTCTGTCTCTGAAGTGGTCACTGATGAAAGAAAGTCCTGATTTCCTTGCTAGATGCAGAAGGTTGCAAAAGCCAGCTAACAAAAGCCCAAGGGAAGGGCTTACTCATTTTACTTTATAATAGAAAATACGTGCATTTGCGGGATATACCGCAGCATAATTTGTGGGTCATTAGAAGGTTTTTCCTAAAAAGAAACTTGCTCTCCTTTCAGAAAACATGCACCCATCCCATGGCTCAGCATCCTGTTTCCTAGGGATCCTGCTCCTTGTCTGTGGCTCTGAAGGATGGAAATAACTCACAAACCTTGAAGATATACCCAACCTCCCAGGAGCAGCCCATAGGCTTTCTGTATCTCGAGAGGCAGGATGCTGTAGTACATAAAAATGAGAAAGAAGGTTTGGCCCTCATAAGTTGAGGACTTATGCCACAGACCAGGCTGAACATCTAAGTGGCTCATTAAGACACTTCTGGTAAACTATTATTTTGCTCCTCAGCGTAACTCATTGTAACTCAGTGGATGGACAGGCAGGCTTGGGCTGGGAGGACCATGGGTATGTTTAGGAGGAAGTCAGGGTGGTGTAGATGGAGTGGAAACATTTTGCAAACAAAATTTTCCTGGGTATCTCTATTTCCATATTTCTTTGTGGTTTTGCTTGCAGGCTATGCAGGCTTTCCACCTGTGCCAGCTGGTGGAAAAGGACAAGGCTGGTAGTAGCCATGGCTGTGTGCTGTAACCCTTTCTAACCTTGCCCCCAACAAAAATCCTGGCTCTAACAAAGCCTCAATGCACAGCCTAGACCCAGGCTCCTGAGAAAATTGCTAAGCTATGGGAAAACCAGCAGCACAGCTTATTTTCTAATAAGAAAATACAAAAATGCAATTGCATACTGAGAGAAGATTATAGGAACGTGATCATCAGTAGCTCAAGGACAGGGGAAAATCTAGACTAGCATGGAAAGCTGTGAGATCCTAAAGGAAGAAAACAGGGAGGCAGCAGAAAACTGCAATGCATCAACACCAAGGATGCATTTGTAGAACAAGCAAAGACCAGCCCTCCTCCCCCTGCCTGCACCTGCCTGGCCAGTACATTAGTGCCTGTCTCTGCCCATCAGTGAAATGCTTAAACCCTAGAGATCACCAAAGCCAAGCTGCCTTCAGTCTGCAGTACCTAGGACTGATGACAGTATGTGCCCAACGACACAAGTTCAGGGTGACATAGGATTGGACAGTGAGAGGTGGCCACACCATCAGCAGTGGCCCACAGCATCCTATCTGCTGGGTGGGTCACCCAAAAAGCCCTAGTGGATGAGGCCTGAGTTGTGGACATGCTGTATCTGCAGCCCCCACATCCTTCTAGGCAGCACCCCAGGGGAGCAGGGTCACCCATACGATGCTGCCGCACCTGCCAGTGGGGCCCAGGGCCAGTCCTGCTGCCCCAGAGCTCCTGTCGGTGCTGCCCATCCTGGGGTATCCCTGGCCTCAGCAGAGGTGAAGCCACAGGCTGCTGGAGCAGCCATCTGGAGTTGCTATCCTCCCCACAACTGGCTTCAGCCAGATTGCAGGATTATTTTTTTTCTCTTTTACTGCTGCTACAAGCCATTTTTTTCTAGTGTTAAAAATCTGTGACTGCTTCATTTTTGCTGAGAGCACCTGCCTGTTCACCAGTTCGTCTTTATTAGACAATGTAAGGATTGCTTTCACAAAACAAAAGGCAGAGCAAGGCTGTCAGCCACAACTCCACTCAGCACTCTCAGAAAGGAAAACCCCCGCCTGAGATTAAGGACTCTCACTGCAGCACCTTGTCAGCAAAAATTACAGCAGTAAGGTGTCTCAAAGGAGGCTCTAAAAGACACCCCGGCACCACATGACACCCTTTATGTGCACAGTGCCACGTGTTGTGCACTCAGCCTCCCCTAACACATGCCGGACCTGTGACAGTGGTTTTTCTTGTTTCACCTCACTCACACTAAGGCTTACGGGTATGCACTCATATAGGCAGATAATAATAATTCAAGCACCTCTAATGTCTTGTAGCATACTTAACATACGGGAACTCAAACTATGGAAGTGCAAAAGAGAGATGAAAAATGGTTTCCCTAATTAGGAAATTATCAAATGATGAGAAGCAAAGAGCAGGTTAGGAGGCAAAGGGCAGTTTTCTTGCTATGGGTGAGAGCGTTGATGAGAAATTGATCTGCTCTCTAATAAATCTGCTTGCCTGGCCACCAAACGTGGCAAGATATTGTAAAGACGCTGGGGTCTCTGAATCAATGATGGGAAGGCATTTTGATTCCTATGTGCTCTACTCGCCAGACATAAATATTAATAAGGTTCCAGCCTCAGTGCTGGTGCTGATGCAGCTGTTTCCACATTCATGTGGAACAAATTCAGTAAATGCAAAAGAGCAAGGCATGAAAGAAAATATTCACTTGCTTGTCTCAGTTATTCTTGAATTCTGGTCTCGGTCCTTTCTTTCCTAAGCAGGATTTTCGCTGAAGCGAAATGGGGCAAATTTGCATAGTTTGAGGATCTTGTTGCAAATGACAAGTTCAGAGAGTAGAACCACTGTCAGACTCTCATTTGCAGCCGTCAGGTCAGAATCTGGAACAGCAGCAATACAGGAGCCACATGCAAATACTACTTTTTTGTTTCGATTCTTCTTGGTTAAACAATTTTTCTTTCCACCCCTACGACTCATCCTTGAAACCCCGATAGCAACACGCTGCCCTGCATCGGTACCAAGTCGAGTTTCTACTGAATCCATTGCCTCCCTCGACCAGCTCGGATTTGGTGTGTTAGGGAAGCACAAGTCTTTGTAACCGGCTTGAACAAAGCATTTTTTTCAAGGTCTGCCACCACCCTGCTCTCTCCTCCCCGCAGTTACATTGCGGCTGGCAGTGCTGCTTGCTGCAAGGAAGAGTGTGCTTGTCAACTCGTTAACACTTCCTTTTTCCCTTTGCTAAAGGCATCGTTGTGCAAATGAATTGTAAAGATCTTATCAGGCGGCTGCTTTCGCTGCTGTCAATACGTCTGATACACATTTTCAGAAAAGTGGAGAGAAAAAAATACAATTTTGAAGGCTGAAAAAAAAGTGGCCCCAGATCACTCATATGCATATTAAATCCGTCTTACTGGTGAAGAAAATGACCGAGAGATTTCTCTCTCCCCGACACCAGTTGCCCTCCCGCGTTGGGCTGGAGAGAGTTGATCTGGGTATCAAGAGCTTGCAGCCGAAAAAAGTAGGATTTGGGCGAGCTGCACAGGGCTCTGCTGTGCTGTCAGTGCAGCAGTACACGCGTTCTCCTGATGGCAGGATTTACACAAAGGCTTTGATCATCTGCTTTATTAAAGCTGGAAGCATCCTCACCGAAATAGAACCGACAGCAGATATGAAAACACTGTTTCCAGCCCTTTCTTCCCCTTGTGCTTTAAGGAATCCCTGTCGCAGGGCTTGCAGTGAGAGGGAAAAGGTGACAAAACTGGGGTGTGGTCACAGGGCCACTGCGCCAACGCTGACATTGTCACTGGAGAAGCGCAGTGTAGGTGCTTGATAGGTGCTTGTAAGGGAGTGCAAGGGAGGGAGTCAACCTGTACCCATGGAATTCCATAAGTTTTATAGGCGGAGGCCTCATCTTTGCCCAGATGGGGATGCAGGGAGGATGGCAAGCCATCCAGCAGTATCATAGGAGCCCACACTGCAGCATTTTGCACACTTGCTCAGAGAAGTTTATCACCACAAGGTTTATCTTCCGCTCACAGGAACCAGCAGGTAATTTTTTCAACTGATTTTTCTAAAGGCTGTCTCAGATCCTGAGTGTATTAGAAAAGGTATCACTACCAAATGCTGTGAACTCCTTTGTCCTCTTCTCTTTTCCCATTTCTGGTTCTCCACAGGACTGAGGGATATTTTTCACCTGATTTCTGTTTGCCTCCTGAAAAATATATAACGAATGGGACTTTATGCACACACAAACCTTTCAATCCTGTGAAAGGCCACCATCCATTCCAGAACACTCTAACAACAAACAGTGGCACCAGTGTCTGGCACCAGCTTTTTCAAACACCAAGCAGAAAAGAGACATAATTGCTTGTGCTTTCTGAGAGGCAGCAGGGAAGGATATTTTTCAGTTGCTGTTCAAGGGCAGGACACAGACTTTACAATTCCAGCCTCTTTGGAACCTACTTGACTTTGAAAATACAGTAAAGGGACTCTTTTCCTAGGGTGGTGTGCTCTGGCAGCAAATGCAAACACACAACACTTCCATCTTCGGGTACTAGTATGGAGTATTATTTTAAAAGTTTTTTAACTTAGGACATTGGAAACAGATCACTGAATTGATGTGTATTCTGTGTTATCATCAATAACATCAGATACACTGATCAGGTGGCAGCAGTAGCTGTTTGACATAATTGTGATAGGAAATAAAATACACCCTGGATCTAAATCATGCTTTTCCAAGTACTGCACTAGGCACTTGGAGAGCCTGGCTGAAGCAGCCATATCCTTATGTATCAGGTGACATTGGGCTGCTCTCTAGTATTAAACAACTTTTGAGATATTCACTCTTCCTGCTAACCACTGTGTTCGACAGAGCAGGAAGGAAAAGCCAAGCGAAAAAACTGGAGTGAGCTGAGGCACTTGTGAGCAAACAGTGGAGGGACAATGCCAGGCCTGTTAGCTTCCCTCCTCACCCAGGGAGGAGGATGTAAAATAATCAAAGCTGATTTTGTACAGCTAGTTTTGCTTGCAAATGGAAAATTTAAAAGGCCATGGCATTACTTTAAAAAGCAATGAAAGAGAGTGGCTGTTTGGAGAACCAGACTGAGAGGCATGCCCTTGCTGGTGTGTCTGAGAATAGGAGAAGCTGTATGCAGCCATGTCCAGTTGGACCTGCAGGCTAAGTTTTGTGACAGACAGTACTAAGTCCAAGGCCTGGTCTAAGAAGAAAAAGAAGCTTCATGGAAATTCTGGCATCAGCAGAGGGAAAGTACCCAGAGGGATGGGGAAGAGACCAGAAGTGCAGCAAGTCCCATAACCATGACAACAGCAAACTATCTTTCAAAAAAAGGAATTCCATTCCACTCCCAAAGCATCCTGAATCTCGGTCAAACCTTTGTGTATGAAGCTGCCAGTGCTGCATGTTGAACCAGTAATTTCCATGGCTAAGAACATGACACTCTGCAGCCTGAGCAGACAATTCAGCCCTGGAGTTTGCAGCAGACTGATGTTCCCCCTCTGGTTCAAGAGCACAACATACTCTACACACATGTTCTGTACCCTGGTCTTGCATCCTGCCAGGCGATGCAAGGACAGAAAAATTGCAGGATCCATCAAGTGTGTTGCATGTCACATAAGATCTGGGAATTGAATTGAGCCATACAAAGGAAAACATTTTTCAACACTATCTCACTTTTTTCTTCCCTTCTCAGCCTTTCTAAAGCTTGGTTCCATTAGGCTTTCACACCTGTGCCCTTCCCTGTCAGGTCACAGGTATGTCATAACCCACTGCACCTGTAGAACTCATTATAGCTGCTGGCATTTGTGCACCAGAGTCAGTGTTGGCAAGCTGCTTTGAGATTCTCCACCATGCAGTGGTCTATCTGCATATAAAATACGATTTCCAGTCAACTGTGTAAACCTCTTCTTGTCCCCAAGGGGAGTGATGAGTCACTCTGTGTTAGTGCCTCCTGTCCAGCAGCCACGAACCCACTGTCACAGATGCTCCAAGAGATCTTAGACAAGTTCCTCAGTGACTCATCTGACAATAAAAGGGAACTGTCTGATTTGATAACAGAAGGAATTTGGGCTGGACTCACGAAGGTCCTTATGAGCTGTGCATTACACAGAGTTTTATTCAGCTGCTGGGAGACAGACAATGGTTATTGTGCTCTTCCGGTCTGCAGAGGAGTGAAACAAAGCAGAGTACAAGGGATTTGCACAAGGCCACCAGGTCAGTTGGGTACAAAACCTAACACCCAGGATTTCTTGACTTCTAGTCAAGCACACTGTGAAGAGGATAACAGCAGGCCTGTGCCGGGTGCATTCCAGACCTCATCCCACCTGCAGGGAAATCCTGACAGCTGAGGTTACAAACCTGGCCTGCCCTCCCCCACCAAAAAAAGGAAAAAGATAAAAGCATTGCTACCTTAGGATTTGGAAATCAGGAGCTGAATTTCCTTGGAGCAATACCTGTCTAGGTACCAACAGATGTACTGAGGAGCTATTGTAGTAGTTCTACTAACACTGTCAGAGCAGCTACTGCAGATGTGGATTTGTTTGTAGATCTGCATTTTATATTTGCTTACTGGTGGTTTTAGTTTTTTTTATTTGTTTTTTTTTTCTTTTTTGTGTGTGTGGGGGCTGGACTTGATATTGCTTTGGATTGTGAGATTCATAGCATGAATTTGGTGCAGGCCTCTTGCAGAGCTCTTAAACTGTGCTATTTATACCAGTTCATGAGTCTGATTCCTCCATTTTCTGCAACTCTTTCAAAAGTTCCAGCCTGGATTACCTTTCTAGCACTTTTCTGGGACCATAAGTCAGGCTGATCAACATGTGACAAAGTGTTTTGAGTCCTCAGGTTACCCCTGTGGCCATGGTTAGATGTTTCAGGAGCAATGTCCTATCACATCTAAACCAACACCTCATGCCAGGATCCCAGGAAAAGGTTTTAATCAGTTTGGTTACCCAAACTGACTAATCATCACATTAGATGAGCACTAGAAAGAAGGATGGGGTCAGCCTCATCTTAAATTGATTTAGGTGGCCACAGCATCACAACCATGGTGACTGCAACATGTAAGCAGAGACTCTTCTCCCTTCCTTGCTTGCCTGATGCTGCCCTCCATGATGCCAGCACAAGGATTTGAGCAGTGGCACAGCAAGTTACACCAGGGTACTGATCCAGCTGAGAAAAGCAATCCAATGATGACAAAAAAATGGACGTATTTTTTTCCAGCTCCTCAGATGCTGTGCTGGCACAGGGAGAGAAAAGGACCCCCTTCAGCCACAGATGGAAGTCTACACACAATGACACTCCAAGTCTCAAATTAAGTAGGCCCTTGAAAGTCTGTGACTGCAGTACAGCTACTGCTGTGGCAGTCTGGAATCATGAAGCCTTACTGGAGCAGCTGGGAGGTTTTGTTTGGGTTTATTGAGCAGCCAGTTACTCCTCTGAAGAAAGGACAACAAATTAAGAAAATTAGCACATCCTGTGGCATTAACAGGAGGTTCACTGACACACACTAATGGTCAACTGCCTTCTCACATGTCAAATTCACACTTTATTCATACACTTGAAATCAGAAAAATTTGCTTCTCTCAGTGATGTCCCATAACTATGTGATTTACATCTTTTAACTCCACAGTTACCAGAAGGAAGATTTACTCTTGACTTAAAACTGTACTGAGAGGGAACCACGGCCAGTAAAAATCAGAGTTTAGGATCTGGTGATTCTAATGGGCAACCTAACTTTTGGAGAAGAACAAGGAGCATAGAAATAGATACCATTAAACCACTTCTCTTGGAGCTTGGACTCACCTGAGCAGCAACAGATATACACATCTGTATACACATGCAGTGCTTTTGCTTTTTCACTAGTTTGCTCTCCAGTGTCTCACTGCAGCTAAGGCTAATTCTCACCTCATACCAGACAAACAAGGCAGACCTACAGGTGCTGCTTTCAAGGCCCCAGAAAAAAAAAGACAAGCATGTTAAAGGAAATGCAAAGGGTTCCATACAGAGTGCTTTCCCCTCTCATTTTGCAGGAACTCTGATGACCTTGCAGTGCTGTAATCAAGAAATTAATTTCACACTTGCTGGTCTGGCTCTGCACAGCTCTGCTCACTCTTCACACCTGCATTGCAAATAAAAATGCTTAACCAGCATTTTACTTGCTAGATGAATGCTTTTCCTCCTCTGAGCTTAAACAAGGATTTAGCATGATTTACGGAGAGCAGCTGCATTTCACAGAAAAGCATTAAATACTTAGAACTGCTTATGTGCAGAGAAGCCCTGTGACTGACTTCTAGAGGTTTGCAGGGCTTAGGATACAGAGGGAAGTTATAAGCACTTTGGAGAAGACTCCTGGTGAGAAGAGGAACAGATCACAGTGTGATGAAATAGCGGCAGCTCCCCACAGGGGAAAGCAACTCTATAGACAGCCTTGGAAGCAAAACAAGAAATTTGTACTGGAGGTGGAAAGACAAGAGAATAAAACAGAACACTTACTTCAGTCTAGCTGATGACTTAAACGTAGGTTTAGCACACAAGGAGGCCCAAACTTCTACTTGGTGGAAAGAGATACACTGGGCTGGAACTTTGCTAGAACAGATCCTCCACCAGGACTTCACTGCAGAAGTCAACTCTGTCCGTGCATAGCAGAGAAACTGGTTCTGAACACTTAAAGAAGGATTTGCCTACACAAAGAAAACTCTCTGCAAAGCTGTGCAACGCCTTACCTTTCACCTTTCTTGGAATCAATGGAAAACAGTCAAGAGGGGTTGCTTCTTGCTCATCAGAGAGACCTAAAGCAGCTTAGGGGGACTGTGGTCTAATATTTCCTCTTCTCTCTGCTGGTCAAGCAGCCTGGAGCAAATCTCCTCCACCATCCACAGGTGTCTAATCACAGGAGTCTCACTGCCAACACCACCACCTGGGTGGCTCCCAGAAGACATTTTATCAGGTGCCCAGGTTTTTATTCCTGCAATGCTCCTGGCCTGATAGTTTTTGCTGTTCTAGCTGGCAGCTCTACCCATCAAGAGCAGAGTGAACCTGCAGCTGCAACAAGCAGAGAGAGGGAAGTGTTTGGTGCCTGCAGCCAGCACTCGATCCCTTCCAAAGTGGCTTTTCTCACTTATTTGCTTGCCTGATTTCACAGCTGACACAGGTGAATTGTCAGTTTGCAACAGGCTGCTGAGACAGGGAGAGACTGATTTTTGAGCCCCAACACAAGTGTCAACTTCTGTACTACCTCGTCTTGCAGAAGGCCAACCTGTGCTGAGGCAAAGAGTTGGGGCTGGCTGTGGGGTGGGAGCATGGAGGGGAGATGAGGACCAGCACAAGCCTGATGCTGCCTAAGCAGCAGGGCAGGGGACAGACATAGCAGGAGCCTGACACCATACATCCCATAATGCTTTGTGTGAGCAGCAAGTGACAAATGTAGGGCAGGGGAGGTGGCCTGCAACCCCCCCCCTCTCTCCAAGCTGATCCAGTGCCATGGGATGTCAGGGTATGGCAGCTGAGCCAGGCTTAGCTGCCTCCCGGGATTTAGTGTCGATGCAGCAGCACGGACAGAAATTAGCAGGGCCGAGGATTTTGTCTTTTGGCAGATGCCAGAAGAACTGGAGCGGCTCAAGGAAGAAAAGTGATGAGCAGTTCCTTTCCCTCCCCCCATTTCTCCAGTGGGAAAATGAAGTCTTAGCATTTGGAAATGAAAATTTTGATTTCTAGCAGTATGAGGAAATTGGAGGCAAAGGAAATGCTGATTAAAAGTCAATCTGTACCATTAACTTGCATGTTCTTTATGCAGAGATGGTTTGTGCCCGTGGTGTGAGGGTACACGTTTCCCATTGCAGAGGGCTCATGGCCATCAGGGACACAACAATATTCTTATCAGCAACAGACGGGACAGTTTAGAGACAATCCACTCCCGTAATGACCGGCTTAGCTGTGCTCCAGTTGAAAGCGTGGTGAGCACAAAATTCACACCCAAAGTAGGGCCTTTAATTATTCACGGCTCCATATTCTCTGGAGCTTGCTTTGTAATCTCCCACAGCCCTGAAAATCTCTGGAGCTGAATGAAGCCAAGGTCGCCGCGACCTCCCTCCTCCCCTTCCCAGAGGCTGCACAGCTCCACGCCACCCCCTTCCCTTTCGTCTGAAACCGCGCGGCTCCTCCCGGGTGACTCTCCGAGCTGCCGGAGCCCCGGCTGCTGCCGGGCGCGCCTTCGCAGGCGGGGATTCACCTGCCATCTAGTGGGGTTTTCCCATCCCTGTGGCAGCCTTCGTCTGCATCCCGACCTCGGGCGGGCATGGGGCACCGCCTGCGGAGGTGTGAGCGCCGGTCTGCGCAGCGGGGCCGTGTGTGTGTCTGTGCACCGGGGGTGCGCACCGGCGGGGTCCCTGCTCGCCGGGCGGTGACTCTGTTGGTCGGGGGGGTGGAGGTGGTGGCACACGGAGGGGGTGCGCACCGACCAGGGGGTGCACACTTAGGGGGTGGGTGCTGCGGAGAGGGCTGCACTCGGGGGTGAGTGTGCGTGTGGCGGGTCCGTGCCGGATGGAGGGGTGGCACCGATCTGTGTGTGCGTGCGGGTGTTCCCCGGGGGAGGGAGAAGCGACATCCCCCCGGGTGCCGGACGGGGCGGGCGGCTGCGCACGCCGGGGGCGGCACCGCCGGGCGGAGCGGCACGGAGCGCCGCCTCCCCGGGGCGGGCTGAGCCAAGCCGAGCCGAGCCGGGCCTTGCGTGGTAAGGCCTGGCGGCGCCGGGAGAAGGGCCGATGGAGGCGGCGGGCGGCGGCGGAGCGGCGGGCGGCATCGCCCTGCACGACTTCAGCGGGCAGCTGGGCGAGCAGCGGGTGCACTTCCACGCCATGCGGCTGCGGGACTCGCTCTTCCTCTGGGTGGGCGCCGCGCCCGCCCTCGCCAGCCTGGCCGTGGCCATGTGCAGCCCCCGTGTGAGTGTCGCTGCCGGGCTGCCGGCTGTCCCTTCCCGCAGCCCTGCGGCCGTGGCCGATGGTCCAGGCGCTGCCGGGACTAAGCCGTGCCCTCTGCTGTGCTCCGTTTGCAGGACAGCATCCCGGTGGCCGCCTCGCTCCTGGGGGACCCCTCCGACACCGCCTCCTCCTGCCTGGCGCAGCGCTTGGGTAGGTGCGGGCGCAGGTGCCGCCTCCCGCCGGGGACACGCGGGTCGGGGCCGCCTCTGGTGGTCCGTGGCCACCAGCCCGAGCTGGGAGGGCGCAGAGGGATGTGATAGCAGCGCTCTGGCCCAGCCGCAGAGCCTCCACCTCTGCAGGTTGCGCCAGTTTCCATCCACTCCACAGGTTCACTTTTTAATTCCCGGTCCCTGTACAAGTCTGCGGCGCCTGAGTCAGCGGCCTCGGGCACGCTGTGCACTAACAAAAGCGAATTGTTTAATATCCTTACCCTGGCTCTGGGTGCGAGGCAGGGGCAGCACACGCCGCGCCTGTCAAGTGGGGTTCCAATGACTTTCTGCCTATAAACCCTATGTAAGGGTGGGAGAATTGGGATTGTTCACCCTGGAAAAGAGAAGACTGCAGGGTGACCTGGTTGCGACCTTCCAGTACCTGAAGGGGACTTACAGGAAGGATGGGGCAAGACTATTTGCTAGAGCATGTAGCGACAGGATAAGTGGGAACGGGTTCAAATTGAAAGAGAGTAGACTTAGACCGTGAGGGTGGTGAGGCACTGGATCAGCTTGCCCAGGGAAGTTCTGGATGCCCCATCCCTGGAGGTGTTCAAGGCCAGGCTGGATGGGGCAACCTGGTCTAGTGAAAAGCCTCCCTGCCCATTAGAGGGGGGCTGGAACGAGATGCTCTTCATGGTCCCCTTCCAGCCCAAATCATTCTATCATGATGATGCTCAATCTGTGACAATGCTGTGCTGTGGGTGAGGTGGTTGTCATTCAAGACACGTGCATTTTACCTGAAGATGAAGCCAAACCTCATCACATCTTGCACCTTTTAGCTCCCACATTCAGAGAAGTTCTGGCCTGGGAATTCCAGGGTCGTCTCACAGTTGCCAGTGCTTAATCTGACTGATCCTCATGGGCACTGCTGGGAATGCCTTTTTTTCCATTGTGTTTCCAATGCTGATGTAGCTGGATTCCTGAGTCTTAATGACATCTGTCAAACTCCTGTATCTGTACTAAAAAATATAAAAATACGTGGCCTAATGCATCCTAGCAGCTTCTCAGCTCTGACATCCTGCATCCTGCTGGTTACTCATCATCACTTACCAGTAGCTGATGCAGCTCCGGCTGGTGAACTGCTGATGTACTTGTTACCAGGTTTTAAAAGTGACTTGCTAAGCTGCTCAGTCTGACCTTACTCCTGTTGTTTCAGTTGGAAAGGCTGCAGAATTATTAATGATCTGTGTGCTGATCTCCGTTTCAGGCAGTAAGTCCTGAGTTTGTATCATCAAGCACTTCCCTGAGCCTACACCTTCTTCTCCATGGCCACTAATGCACATATTAAGAGTTGCTTACAAGACTGATCCTTGTAAAACAGTACTAGTTAGTGTCTTTTCTTCTTTCTTATAACTTCTCTTTTAATAAAACTGTTTTAGTCTACCCTGGTGACACAATTTTCTCTACATGCTGGGTTCAGTCATTTCCTCTTAGAGTAATAATTTTATGGGGTACTGTATAACATGATTTCTTTATATGTAATTAGTTCCTTATCCTTAAGAAGTCAGTAAAAATGTAGTCAAAGAGGATTTACTTTGTATAAAGTGTAAGAGTTTATTCCACTTTCCATCTGGTCTCCTCACCACTCATTTCTTCTGAATCTTGCTCTAAATTTCTGTGTAGTGTTGGAGCCCAGCTAACAGCTCTAAACTTAGTGATTCCCACTTTCTCCTGTCTTTTCTTTTTAAGTATGTGTGCTTGCTATCTTCATTCTTAAAAGATTACAGATTTCAAAGCCAAACTTCATAACAACTTGCCATTTCCTACATTAGTTCTTTCAGTGTTTTCTAGGATAGAGGCTGTCTGAGTAACCTGATTTTTCTCTGAGGGAATGGTCTCAGTTTTACTGCCTTTTTTTCCCTTAAGGTGCTTTTATTATTTCCCATACTAATTTCCCATACTCTGTTACTGAGAACTGATACTGTTGCTTGGTACTTGGGCTATAGGTTACTCTTTATTCTTGTAGTATGAGGCACCTTCCTATTTTCTTTTTGTTTTTGTGTCCCTTATGTCTTTTTTCATTTCATCTTAAGCTTCCTGTGCCAGCTGTGGCCCAGTTAGGCTTTTGGTCAGTATTCCTTTGTATCTCTGCCATTTATCCAATGGGTTGCAGATTTCCTTGCTAGTCAGCGCCTTTTATATTGCTTAGAGATACTGTTCTTGCTTGTGTGATCCTGCTTAGGGTATTCCGTGTTGAGGAAGGCCTGTGGACCTTTTTCACCTTTGTTTGAAAGAGGAAAGTCAATAATACACTTCTGGCTTTGAATAATTGTTTCCTCTTTACCTGAGTGCAACTGGCTTCTGAGAAAAGAAATACATCTTTTAGTATTTAGACCTGCTTTTGTCAGTCAGCAATTTGAGTGAATTCATGATCACTTAGTCCAAAATTATTGTTTATTTATTTCTTCTCCTGAAACCACTGGTTCTGCAAGATCATCAACATGCATGTATCTTTGTTTCACAAAGTGCTTGGCAAGGAAATCTGTGTTTCACCTTGCCTAGAAATACCAAGCTTTGCTGTTACTGGTATTTGATTTTCACTTGGGAAATCAAAACCTTGTTACTCCCACAAATTCTGTGATAACAGAGATGATATTCACAGCCAAGTCTGACTTGTAGCTGTACTTCCAAGGCAGCTTTTTTAACCATCCTGCCATGTGATAATCTTCAGGCAGGCAGTATCATCCCACCTCTGTGCTTGTCACCATTCTTTCCATACAGTTTCCATTTTAATTTCTTATATTTGCCAGTTGCATTCCATCACCTGCCACATGTTCCTGCAATGTCAGGTTTCCTGCCCTGGAGCAGGAGTTCCAGTGCTGCTGTGCATCAGGGTACACATTCTCATCTTGTTTTCTTTATACCTTGGTAGGAGTCCTAGCCACAACAGCTGCATTTGGTGTATTGGCTCTGTCTCCTTCCTTGTTTCTAATTTTTTCCCTTTTCTATTGCTGAAGACACACGTGCCTCATTCCTATTCATCTTTCTACCTATTTCTATGTATATGCTTGTATGACTGTTTCCCACCATCCTGCCCAGTTGCTTTGGCACAAGATGTGTCTCACTAGTCCAGAAACCCAAACCCCAAAAGATTGTTTCCTGTAGGTTAGTGGAGGCCAATTCTTGAGGGCAAGTTGTTCATTAGTGTCTCTGTTACTTGCATATCCCCAAATCACAGTGCTTTGGGCTGCAGTGACTCCTGATTAGTGCCATGTCTTCATCTTTCCTCTGTAGGGAGTGGCACAGTCTTGGTGAAGATCACTTCAATCTCTTTAAATATTTCTCAGCTGGGCACAGTTCTCTTCCACCACCTCTTTTCCAGCCTGAATGGTCTACAAACTTGTGCCTGACCCTTGTCCTGTCTGTTCTGCTCCCACTAAGCTCCAGTTCAAGCTTAGATTTGGGCTTTGCCCTGTATCTGAGGTAGTAGCAGCAGGTCTGTGCTGCTGTAGTTTCTCCTGGCATTCAGCACATCTCAGCTGGCGGCTGCTGAGGAATTTTTCCTCCACTTTAAAGAGCCAGTTCAACAGGGCTTGTTAACCAGGCTGCATGGGAAGCAGACCTGCTGGAGGGCTTTTTAGGTAAGCCTTGTGCTATGCAGTTTTCTGCTTTACTCTGAGGTTGCAGATGGCTTTCCATCCTGTAAGATCTTTCCTCTTCTGTCCTTCCCACAAGAGTCCATTGTGTCCAACCTAATCCAAAGGAAGCAGGGACAGAAAAGGTGCTGCTGCCCCTCAGAGCTGGGGCACAGTGCTGGGAGCAGAGGTCCTTGGTACAGGCAGCCCTGAGGGATTCACAGTGTTCTCAGGAACTGGAGCAGCATCCTGGAGACTCTACTGGACCTTGGGCAAACAAGAAGTTGAGTTTTGACACTGCAGTGTACTATATAGTTAGCTAGGGTAATAGTATTAATTAGTTCAGAATTAGCATTGCATTCATTTAGGGCATGATGAAGAAGCCCTAGTGCTTACAGAATGTGCTGCTTTGTACCACAAAAACCCAGTGCCAGGTGCTGATTTTTGCAGTCAGAGCAATGTGCTGCGTTCCATCAGCATTTTGTAGTGCTAAGTCTTAAAAGTCAAACTAGTCCTTGCATTTCAGAAGCAGCTCTACTTACTGACCCAAGAAGCTGGTAACCTGTTAGAATGAAAAATAATAATAAATTGATTTGCATCATGAAAGTGCCTCAAAGGAGTTGTTTAACTTTATTTTATGCACATATATATCTGTATCTATTTTTTGTAGTTAACTTCGCTATTTAGAAAGGATTTAGATATTAGGAATCCTGGTGTCTCTACTTTGAAGTTTTAAAAGTTCAGATGATGTTTTTGAGTATTCACCGGAACAGTCCCAATTGTCTCTAGAATCATCAGCTCCCAGATCATTCCATGGCAAGAATATCTCATGACCCAAATACTAATTTTTGTCTTCTATTTGACACAACTAATTTAAATTTAGTGCCTATTTTTTCTGTGTGGTGCTTATATCCCTCACAAAATGTAGGTTAAGTAATTTATAAAGAGTCACACATTTGCTATATTATTGTGGTAAAATCTAAGTCTTCCTGCCCCAGTGGACAGGTTTGGTGGTTTTTTTTTGTTTGTTTGTTTGTTTTGGGTTTTTTTGGGTCACTGTTAATTAGCTCTGTCATGGAAGGCCTGTCTTGATTTTGTAGCACCTTTCTCTAGGTACTTCCTGGAGTTGCCTGGAACTTTGTACTTGGCTGCATCACACTCAGCTGAGGCTGTTCCAGCCTTCTGGAGTGTTCATGGAGCCTGTATGAATAAAGGTTAAAGGAAACAGAATTATAGACAGCAGGCTTAGACAGAACTGGTTCATACTTTTTGGGGCCTTTTAAGGGGTTAATAATAAATCAGAACTTTGTTAACTGGAGCACAATCACTTTCTTGTGCGCTTTCCCTCTCTTGATGTTTTACACAGCATAGACTTACCAACTCATAAACTTTATTTCAGTGCTGAGTCCAGTACAGTCTGTAGCTTCACTTAAAATTTAGTGTATTTAGGAAGTGTCAGAAAAAATCCACTAAAAGCACTGCAAAGCTTTCCAGTGACTAGTGGCTTTTTGCATCAGGTCAAAAACTAGTTGAGAGTCACCAGTCTTATATTTCAGTGATGTGCAAAGGTTTGCCCAGTGTGCCAGTGGTCAGGTACTTGTTCTGCTCTTCCTTTATAACTGCATCCAGCACAGCAGGAGTGGAGAACATCATCTTAGAAATCTGCATGATACGGGTTTTTAAGAGGCTTGCTTGAATACCGTCATCACTTTTATATAAGAACAAACTATGGCTGACTACTCTGTTTTGTGTTTTAGCCAGCAAGACCAAAAAACAGATATTTGTCAGCTACAATCTTCAAAACACAGACAGCAGTTTTACCCTACTCATAGAAAACAGGATCAAAGAAGAAATGACGGCTTTTCCAGAGAAGTTCTGACTTCACATCTTTGTCAAATGAGTTCTTTTGTTTCAGAAAAACTGATTGCAATTTTCACACTGACGTTAAGTTAGTATATTTCGTTTGTATTGTTTTGATTGCATTGGTGGTTGTTATTAAATATAGATGGACTTAAATAAAATTGGACCTGGAATTTGGTTTTTTGAAAATAAAATTAGAATTTTCAAAGCAAATTGTTTTTGCTACCCTGCTAAGTAGGATAGCAAACAGATGCTACAATGGATGAACATCATTGTAAAAGTGCATGCAGTGTCTGGCCTCCATGCAGTACTGACATCTGCTGGGAAATCAGTTCCAAATTCTGTCTGTACAGTTAATCTGTGTACTAGCACTGAACATAGTATAGCAGCTTTTAGTGTTCAAATAAAGAAACCCCACATTTTTGTATTTCAAAGCTGTGCCATGAGTGTCACTTTTCTGCTTTGAGCCCTTGTTGGTTGTAGCATTGGTGCTAAACACTAGATTTCCTTCAGTCCCTTGGGCATTAAAAACACTAGAAGGGTTTCACAAAGGGTTATCTATACATCCCTGAGGACTATGTAGAAGGAAAAAGCACAGTTTGAATTCTGGAGCAATAGATTAATCTATCAGGCTGCTGGAAGAGCATCACATGTGTAAATTGAGCATATACATTAGAAAAATCAGAACAATCCATTCACTACCAAAACCAGCACTGCAGAGCATCCTGCTGCTACTTCTGTGGATGTGCTTTTAGGTGGGATGGGTATCCTTTCAAAGGCACATCCACGGGCTCTCTTGTTTAATGAGAGGGCAGCTAGGAGTTAACTATCCAGGTTATTCTTTTTCTCATGGCAAATTAAGCTGACTCAAGCATAAGCTTCTGATACAAACAAAACCTACTAGTGTTGCTTCTAGACATCTGTCCTACCCCCTACAGAAAATGCTGAATTTACCTTGCTGTGGTGCCATAATCAGCAATTAAAAACTGTAACTGAGAGGTTGCTGATGTAGGAGGCACAACTGCTGCTGAGTCTCTTGTCCAAAAGGGTTTGAACACTCCGTGGTTTCAATGGGTTAGATTTGATGTGGGTGCAGAGAGCCCCTATTTACCTGATGGGAACAGCTGCCCATCCTTGGCTGCAGTTCAAGATCAGAATTGCAGAAAGCAACTGGTGGAGGGTATTTTCGTTTGAATTTACAGCACCCAGGAAACAGCCAACTACTCTTCTGTAATGGACTATAAAGGATAATTAGTTGCAAATCAAGTGGTGGTTTAATTAGTCTGATTTGCAAATAGCACTTTCTGTGTGTAGAGGACTGTTTGCTGAGGCATCAGCTGCTGCTGGGTGTTTCAGAAGTCACTGCAGGAGCCAGACCAAGAAGAGCAAACTGATGGGTCAACGTCATTTTATTCTGTACATTTACATACAAAGTTCTTCTCAGTAGGTACAACAGATGTAACATCATGCAGACATTTAGCTTGTAAGACTGTTTTCAGTACTTGATTTAAGCTTGTGCTATGAGGAAGCACCACCAGACTATTCATGATCAAAACATACAGTAACACGATTCTTTAAAACTTCATCAGAAACTGAAATGGGGAGGGAGATCTCGCCCACTAGACAAAACACACCGTACTCCTTTCCTGAAACATTTTACACAATACATTTAAAATGAGGTTTGTCATTTCATTTTTTCTTAAAAAATAAAATAAAATAAAAAAAATTACAGTGAGGGAGATCCTCCCCCCACTAAATAGTGTTGTCTTATGTGCCAGCTACAGGCGCAACTTGACTTGACATTCACAGAGTTCAGTTAATGGCACTTCTGCTTCCAATTTGGTGACCAATAAAGTGTTTGGCTCCAGGAAGTGGCAACAGTTAAGTAAAATAATTCCATTCAAAAGAATAACAAAAAAGCCTGTTCAGTGAAACCAAAAATAATTCACACACCTCTCTTTCACAGTGGCCACAAAACACTTGCAAACAGGTGACTGTTGTTATCCATTTGCAGTGTGTCTGGCAACAAGAGCAGTACTGAAACCTTAAAAGGGGACAAAGCCCCCAAGATCAAGCATAATGTCACTTCACATTTTTGTTTAAAAACTTACAAAGATGGAAGAAAGCCCTTAAATAGTAAACCCAAAGAAAAATCTATTGATGGGCTTAGAGGTTACTGAAGGTTCACAGAAGAAGGCCAAAATGGACAAGACAGCTTGGACTGCTTCCCCTGTTGTGGTGGCCAGAAGGAGCTGCCCGAGAAAAGCCTTTCCTGGTGATGGCTGGAGAGGGGATGCAGCCAGGGAGCCAATGGTGCAGCAGGCTGGGAGGCCAGCAGAGAGCCCTGTCCTGCTGCAGGACTAGGAAAGGCAGGGCAAGCAACCCCATGCTCACTTTCTGCCCTGCTGTATCACCTGGTACCCGATGCCTCCACACAAGATATGTTCAGCAGAAGCCTTCCAACTCTGTGAGCATGTGTGGAAGAAAATAATCATCACATAAGTGTTCATGTTTTCAGGAAAAGGATCAAAACTGGAGCTGCCAAGGCAGGAAATTAGTTTTTATTTTATTGCCATGACAGAGGCAGAGGGCCAGACCAACTAGAGAAGCTGGGGCTCCCTTTCTTTGCAGAAGATCAGTACCGACTACCTGGTTTCAAGCAAAAACCCCAAAAACCAGCAAATGAAATTAATTTCACAAGATTTTTTTTTTAATAAATTGCTGCATGTTCCTGTCACCTAGTTTGTTTACTATATAAATGTTGATATGTTTAAACAATTATTCTTTTCCCTGTGCCTGTCTGTTGTCGGAGAGAAACCACCAGAATAGGAAACGACAAAGCGCTGTGGACAACAGCGGTGAGCACACCAGGACTGCTGACAGTGCTGGAAGCAGCCGGTTTTATAGGCTTGTGGATGGTCTACAAAAGCCGTCCTGCAGCTTGAGCACACAGGCACACAAGACCACGAACGAAGGAGCTGCGGGCCCCACAACATGATGGATGGCAGGACGCTGCTTTCCGCCTCTGTGCTCGCATCTTCTCCACTTTCAGGCCCTTTTCTCTTCCCTTAACATTTGTTTTGCTTCTTCTGTTTTCTGTTGTGAACCCGTTGTTTTCCTCCCCAATGTGTGTGGCTTGCAATAAGCATCTCGCATCAAAGGCAAAAGGTATTGCACAAATTTGGCACATGAATACTGCATGAGTGGGGAAGGGCTGGGTTCTCAGGTGAACACAGACTGCAAAGGTCTTGGCACAGAACAAAAAGAAGCAGCTGTACTCAAGCCTGACAATAAAACTTGAGTGTAAGGAAGATCGGGCTCTTGCTATCACAGCAAGTCTAGCAAAGGGGAAAAAAAGCCAGTAGTGTAACTTTGGGCAAAACTACCATCAACTGGTCCAGTGTTTCTTACCAGGCTCAAGAAGAACCCAAATGTCCACATCCTCTGTAAAAATTAGCAGCTTTAGGACAACATTGTTATTCTGAACACAACCACCTCTGTCGCTTCTGCAGGTCTACCTGTCCCCTTGCATTCATCAGCATCTCAGGCTGTGCTACTCACTGCATTGCCTGCCGGGGAGCACAAATGTCTGATTTATTGGGGACTGTTAGAGGACATCGGCAGCCTAATGGAGGATGGAAACTGTTAGGTACAGTAGTTAATTGACAATATATACAGCAAAGGAGGAAGGGGAAGGGAAGGTAGAGGAGGAAAGTGCAAATGAGCACTTTCCATGCATATGAACGCAAGATGTACATCAAACAAAGTGGCAATCATAGGGACACTCAATACAACATTGACATCCTGCTGCTCTGTTTGAATGTCTGCACTACCGAGCAATCACGAATGGATGGCCTGAGTGAGAAAGGAGAAGAGGGAGGGAGAACGGGGAGGTTAACAACAATGCAAGAAAGCCGTTTGTTTACAAAATCCTTGCATTGAACTGGATCCTCACAATATTCTCAAGTGAGAACCAAAAGCCGATGGCCAAAGGAGATATTGGTTTGGGGGCTGGAGGAGAGGAGTCAAGTGGCCACTATCAAAGTGCCATCTGCACAGCAGGAGGTAAACTGGATGTTCGCTTTGTGTAGCATTGATCTAATTTAAGTGAACTTTTTTCCTGAAATAAAATCTTACAAGAGCAGTTGGGGAAGGGGAGAAATCTTGGTGAGTTCAATGTATACTCTTGGGTCAGAACCAGAAAACATCTTTAAGAGCCCAAGACAGCTCAATAAGTCATTATTCACAGGCTATCAATTCATTCCTTTCCAACAGTCATTTAAGCAGTTTGTCCACTTAAATTGAAAACCCAAATCCTGGTTCTAAAAACAGGTAACACAATTCCAGGACACTCATTTCTCAGGAGCAGAATTCCCAGCTGTGCTGGCTTTTGGAATAAAAGTACAGATCGTAGCCCATGCTCTTCAGTGTTTATCCCTGCTGGTCTATGCTCTTCTGGAGCAGTCAGAGATCCTGGGCCTCCTGATAATTAGAGCCATTCTCAGCAAAACTAATTTTTGCATCATTAGTCAAATCATTTGCATCATCTACGTTACTATTAAAGAAAGACCAGTGGGAACAACCTAAAATAGACTAATATGCTCTTAAAAGGCAGAATGCTGATTCACACTGAAAAATCAGCTTGCTTGGGTAGGATTTTCTTCAATGCATTTGGTGGAAATAAAAAGGACTAATTTAGAAAGTAACTTTTAAGTGCACATGGGGTATAAGGACAAACATAAGCTGCCTAAAACGCAGTCAGAGTTTGAGTCACAACAGGTTTTGCTTTGTTTTTCTCTTCCTTTCTTTTTTTTTTTTCTCTTTTTGTGCATACAAACACAGCAGGCAACCTGGGCACTTGGACTTCCTAGACAGGCAGAATAATGTTGCACAAGTCTAAATTTAAGTCAATTCAACTTTGCAGTGGATCCCTGTTTCCTTTAAAGAAACACAAAAACAAAACAGAAAACAACACCCCCTCCCCCCATGGTTTCTTTCTTGGAATGGCTGCACCTCTTATAATAAGATGGCTTCATTTTTGTGATCTATGAAAGGAAAAAGAAATAAAGTGCTTCTTGAGAATAAATCAAAATAAATATACATATTTAATGGCAGGAAAAAAAGAGTTCTGAAGGGCTACTGCCAGCCAGGTCTTTTTTCAAATGAGTCTTTTCCCCCAAAGCCTTTTCAAGAGTAATGTGCACAACAGTTGAAGATGCCAAAATTTGCTTTAGTAGCAGAGTTGAATTCCTCCACTTTTGTGTCTGCTCCATCACTGGTTTGTAAAATCTGTGCAAAACACCTTTGCCCAAAGTGCTACTCCTCCTGCACAACAGCATAAAATAAAATACAAAAGAAAGAGAAGAAATAGAAGGGAAAAGAAAGTTATTAAAAGGAAAAAAAAAAGAGAAGAGAAGGAAAAAAATAATCCACCCAGTTACATTGACTTCATCCCGTTGGCAGTGGTGTTCTCCGAGATGCCATCACTCACAGCTGCTGAGTCGTGGAGGCCAGAGTAATCCTTGAGTTCAGAGTTTGTCAGGAGCAAGGGCTGCTCCCCCTTCTTGTGAGGCAGGAGGGGCTGCCGCGTGTAATGTTCCCCATCTGGGATGTTCTCAGGCAGGTTCTGGTTCTTGCTCTCTGGCAGCAGCAGGATGCAGATGATGCAGATGAGAGTGCAGCAGGCGAAGATGACGTGGTGGAGGAAGTAGCCTTTCTGGTTGTGCAGCTCCATGATGGGGGCGGTCAGGCGGCCGAACCCCGCACTGGCCAGGACCAGCCCCAATCCACCTCCCCTGCAAACACACACAGAGGTGAGAGCCCAGCCCTGCAGCCCCACTGGCACTGGGGTGGGGGCAGCCCACAGTGGGGACTCTGCCAGGTCCTCTAGACTAACCCCCTGTTTGGCATGCACCCAGGGCATCCAAAATTTTGAAGGCAAACCTGGTTTGCTCAGAGCTTTCACATTGCACAGTCACTCCAACGGGGAGTTGCTTTGCTGTTATAGGTAATTGCTGCCTATTTGCCTCAGTGTGGAGAAATGACTACACTCCAGCATCGTTCCACACCCATTTAACTGCCCTGACATAAGAAGAAGAGGAGCTTTATCATGTGAGTGTGTAGACAGCCCTCTGAAGTATTCTCAAGTCCAAGTATTCCCATATTGAGTGAGGACAAAAAAGATTTTGCTTAGCATGCCAGCTTTCTCCACTTAGACACAACACCCCAAGCAGCAGTAGGTGCAGAAGTCAATTTTGGCTGCCTCTAAGGTATCAGGCTTCTTTCAACACTGGAGGCAGGACTTAACAAGCCATTGCCTCAATCCATTATACCAAACACTGAACACTGAAATATTTTCTGCATAAAAACACATTGTGGCTGAAACTTTTCAACACACTGATGTTATAATAAAATGCATAATTTTCAGAAAATAAGTGTGAAAATAAACTCATCTTCCTCAAGTTACAAGCACAGTAGCTGCTTGTATAAGCCCACTTCAGTGTTCTCTCCTGATGCAAGCAACCTCTCTTGCAATTCCTCATCTTGCTCATCAGCATCTCTCTCCAGACTCCAGTGCAGACAGAACTGGCACACCTCACACTGAGGCACAGCTCATGATCCTGATCTGTCTCTGCTGGGTGACTCTACACAGAAACAGCACTGCAGGTGTTTCTCTGGGGCAGGCCATTCCCTCCTCCTGCTGCGGTAAAAATGAGGTCCCCGGCCAGCAGAGCATCACCCTTAAGTGACTCATTTTAACAAAATCTGTGAGATTGGCAGCTTTTCCTTAATTTTCCAAAGATCCTGCTTCCTGTAGAGGGAAGTCTCTCTGTGAGCTTAATCACTGGCACCCTGCTTCCCTACCAATCCTGTGCAGGCTGTACATTTCCTGCAGTTCCTCTGGGAGATGCTGTCTAATCACAAACCCTCTGGAGATCAGAGGGGCTCAGGTGCTTCATGTCCTGGCCCAATGCAGAGCTGTATTTATTAACAACTGACCCTTATAGAAGGCAACTGCAGAAGGTAAATGGACTGTTTTATGTCAAATACTTGAGAAAAAAAAAAAGGTTTCATTGACTAAACCATACTGGAAATCCCAGCACTATAAATCTACAAATGCCAAATTCACTCAGCCAGCCACTGTGTTAAAGCTAATCTTCACTCAATCCATTCCAAAATCCACTGCTGCTTACTTGACAGCTGAAGGGAAGCAAGCATAGGTTTCAAAAGACACTCTTGAGACACTGACTGGATCAAAAATTCATGCATGCATGTTCCAGTTCTCCAGACTCAGCAGAGCATCTCTCATAGACAACAGCGACTTCCCCAAATACTGCAAAAGCCCTTATTAAAAACTTGCCAATTTTCTGATGGCAATTTAGAAACCCAGCTGAATGCAACTATTGTGCAACTGCCCTCCCTGCAACTTCCATTTATACACTCACATGAGTAATTGACACAACCAGTCCCAAATTCATGGCAAATCTCTCTCCAAGCTGGTTTTGGAGCAACAAAAGCCTGGCTCATTTACATTAGTGTTTGCTACAGCTAAATTGTATCTCAACCCCCCTGAGAAGTCCCTGAGGTGAGTTTTAAGAGCTGCTGTAGAAGGACATCAAGCGAGCTGAAAGAAAATGGAAAAAGGCAACACAAAGCCGGCTCTGTCATTTATGGGTCAAGTGGCTTCAGATTTGGAGGGGGGAAAGAAAGTTTTTCCATATGACGTCAGTAATTAGAGCAGGCTTTACTTTATCCAGCACCATCAAAACCTGGCAGAAGGCAGCTTGAAAGTACAGTTTGGGATGTGTCTTCAAAGGGGTTTCTTTAAGGTATGACCACATTGGAAACATGAAAATGTGAAGAAAAAAAAAAAAGAGAAAACTGGAAATACTGCCAGGAGGGTTTTTGTTCTTTCTGTGCACATCAGGAAAACAGCTACAGGACAGGAAAGGCAGTACCCTCATAATTTGCACTGTTTTTGCAGGTGAAAATCAAAACCATTCTGTTTTGGGGCATTGCTCTTTGTCAGCACAAGGTTTTCCATGGCAGCAGCCAGCTACTGTACTTCAAACACTCTCCAGGGTGCAGAGTGGAACCTGTAGAGGGAGTGTGAGGGCTGCTGGCATCCAGTGAGTCCAAGCTTTCCCCCTCACACTTCTGCCTGCCAGTGGCTGCTGTGGGGGGTTTTCCCATGGCATGTCTCCGTGGATGATTGCTGAGAACTGCTTTCCCAACTGCTGCTCACCCATTGACCACATGTAGGGATGGTTTGTACATAAGCCTCAGATTGACGTTTACGGTCCTGATATGGGCAAATCGCAGAGACCTTGGTCCAAAATTTTGTCGTCAGAAAGGTACTGCTTGTTCGTGGGGGAGAATTTCCTTGCTCATTACTGCGGTATTTTTTCAGGGAGCAGCCAAATATCCTCACTGACATTCTAAGGGAAGGGCCTTGCCCTTCTCAGCACGCCTCAGGAGAGCAGAGAAATGTTACTCCTGTCTTTGGATGGCCGTTTGTTTGCATTGAGCAAATGGGTCAGCACATGGCATGGCTCAGAGTACAAAAGACCCAGAGAGCTGCGTAGGCTAAAGCAGACTTTGGGAGAGCACCTGCTCCAGCCTCCTGCACAAAGCAGGGCCAACTCTTCAATCAGAGAAGGTTTTCTGGGCTTTGCCCAGTCAGCTCAGCCACTTCTTGAAGTCAGCCGCTGAAAAACTCCCCAGTGTCCCTGCCTGTACATAAGTGATGGATGAGAAGATACACTGTGTTTTCCTCAGCCTATTCCTGCTTAGTAGCTATGCAGCCTGCAGTAGTGTCAAGACTATTAGCTGGATTATTGGTGCCACTTGGTGCTTTAATTCATCATTGGGATGGAGCTTAGTACGAAGTTCCTGGTACGAAGAAGGGCAGCTCCTGGTGAAGCCCTCCTGCATCAGGAGGATCAAAGTGCAGTGCAAGGGTACAAAGGACCCCTCGGTGCCACATGACAGCATGGAACCTTCATGTTGTTGGAGCAAGTGGCACCTCTTGGTGATGAAGAATGGCTGTTTTCCTCCTAAATTACTGTAACTGTTCATCTCAACACCACAGCAGTGACATGGATGAGTGTTACGGGTTTGCTATCATGCCACTGCTACCCCAGCTAACAACAGTGCTGTTTTCCACCCTCAGGGTTGGGGGATTACAGGTAAAGGATGTGACTGGGGACACCCAGAGACAACCCCGGTATTCTCTTTACCTCCAATTTCCTTAAGGTTCCATGAGATTCAAACAAAAGCATATTAGTATCAGCACAGTTTGGATTGTAAGGGACCTTAAAGGTCATCTAGTTTCAAACACTAAATGGCATCCAAGGCAGTATTTTGCAGAGCAGGTTATGAGGGAGCAGCCAAATCCTACCAAATGCATGACAGATGGCAGCTTAATCACACCTCTGCCTGAGACAGGTCTATGCACTGTCCTGAGCTACATCTCCTAATTACAACCCTGTGGTAGGACCACAAAGCACTGCAGTGTCACCATTTCTATAAATAAATGGGGACCCTGAGGCCATATCCAGCTATTGTCACATGCCTGGTGTCACCCAGCAGAGTCAGGGAAAGCAGAATTTCAGCTCCCATCTAGGATTTTTTCCCCTTCCCTCTAGCAGCATAAGTGATTTAAGGAAAAACAATCTTGCTAAGTTCACACTGCACATCTGACCCTACTTGGCAGATTCTCTTCTGGCTGACATGGTCAATTCCTTATCTATGTGTCTTTCAAACAGAGACAAGGAGAAAATGAAAGAGTCATAAAAACACCAGACTGACTGACACACACAAATAAATAGCTATTAGTGTTTCAGGTTGCTGTATCATCTCACTGCACACACTGCCTGTCCCTGTGGAAATAATGTTATCTGTAAAATACATTCACAAATTGAGATAGCTTGGAAGAAAGGGCCATGGATCAAGGAGACTACTCAGCTAACAGTTCTGCAATAATACTTTTACAAAGTTATTGAAAAGATATAAAATTTGGAAGGGGTGGGGGAAAGAGTATCCTCTTTCCTCCACTCTCTCTCCCACCCATGATGACCTACATTCCCAGTAAATTCAGTGGAGTCAGAGTGGACTCCTGAATTGCTGTGGCATTGCTGAAAGCACAACCTTTGTGCTGTGAAAGGTAACAGTGAAAATATAAAATTGTACAAACCCCTCACTATGCAGAGACATGTTATGGGTAATACAACAAAGATCATGAGTCTGATTTCTGTTATTTCCCACGATGAAAGTGCTCCTCTTTTGAGTCTCTCGGTGCAAACAGAAAGCTGACTTTAACTGCAAAAAAGCTGCTGACCACTCACTGGGGTGCTGCTGTAGGAGAGGCAGGTTTGCAGAGCACCTCTACACACCAAAAGCATTTAATACCCATATGTTTCAATACCTGCTTTCCACTGAAGACCCCTACAGCTGGCCTGCTTCACCTGCCCTGTGGAGACAGGGATTGCTGGTACCTCTGTCCGCCTCTGCACAGTCATGGAATTTCTCCTTTAATATCAAGCTGTAAACTCACCTGGTCGCTGCTTATGCAAAACTCACAGTGTAAGTGAGACATTGACAACGTTCAACCACACAATCTGGTTCAGCCAAGTATTTAAAACCCTACCACGGTGCAATTCATGTGCTGCCTGGCCTGCTGATCATCACCACGATGAGACACAAGGTGGAGCCATGGGAAACAAAGTCTTTCAGGCATGCATTTGTTTACCCAGGCAGTCTGACTGCGGTGACATTAAAGACTGGCCCCAGAATTGCTGTGAGGTCTCCTATTACGTGGGGTTTCCCCTCGCATACAATGTGTAAAGTTACACAGCCTTATCAGTTTAATGAGGATAATTCTCTCCCTGTCTTTTGAGGGAGGGCTCCAATGTCTTACCTGATTACTGTGGGTGTGATTTCAGCACAGAAGAACACGCTGAGGCTTCCAACAGCATGCGAAGAAAACATACCCACGATGGAAAATGCAACAGAGAATTTGTCTTTGACGCTGTCACTCATACCTAACAAGACAAGTGTGTTCATAAAAAGTAAGAATGAGGCCAAACTTCCAAGGGAAAAAAAAAAGAGGTTCATGTTACACATTCTCCTCAGACAAGAATTTGAGTAATTTTGTAGTATTAATTTAAAACTAGTATTTATAACATCCATTCCCCAGTCACCTGAGACACAACCATACATTAAGAAAATCATAATGTTATGCCAAAAATTGCAGTGATCTCTGATTTTTTTCTGCTTGGCCACCGCAAAAAAGGTAAAATCCAAGAAAAAACACATCTTTGGACAGTCTTTTAGGCACCAGCCATTTCTCTCCCATGTTTGACAGACAAGTGGAGGCAGGCAGCATTCCTCAAGCTGCCAAACACCTGGTACAGCTCAGTGACTTGGGCACTGGAGAGGACTGCAGGGCAGGAGAGGAAAGAAATAAAAGTGCTCCCATCCCTGTGCTAAGCCCTTGCATGTGATCAGTCTGCAAACTCTGTTGTAACTCTCAGCTTGACAGCCTTTGCCCAATAACTCCGGGTGAGAACAGCCAATGCCAAGGATGGGGAAGCACTCCCTAAGACAAGGCTGTTTGCTCAATCATTTCATGGCTGGATGGCAGCAAGGTTTCCAGGATGAACAATGTCTATCAACCACAGGGAGAAACCCAGTAAGTCTAAACAAAGCTACAGGAATCTGTCCCCTGGCCATGACAATAGTACATCTTTCCCTTGATCCCTGCACACCACCTTCTGTGGGCAGGGGTAGGATATCTGATTCAGGGTTGTACATGTGTTGTTCCTCTCCTGACCAGAGAGGAGGTCACATCACTTGCAGAGACTATTGCACCACTTAACAGGAACACATCATGCCTGATAGGAGTGCTGGAGAAAGGACTGGAGCTTTGCAGCCAATCCTCCCCCACCTTGCTACAGCCAAGTCCCAAGACCTGTCTGAGGAAAGAACTGCTCATCAGCATGTAATCCCAAGCAGGTGCACTCTCTGGGTGATATCCAGTGAAAATTAACAGCTAGTTTGGTTCTTGCAGAATATATCAGCTGTCGGGAGAGCAAAAGGTATTTAGGAGCTCTGGTTACACCTTCTGACAGGTCACAGCCTGCTCAGGGCTAAGCCCTTTCTGCAATACACCCCAAAGTGGGAGGAGAGAGCAAATACTTCCAGCAGACAAGGATGTGAGCACAGCACCTTGTAAAGTCTGGGTCTCTGAGGCTCCCTGGCCACTCCTGCATAGAGGGTGAGGCCACAACATTGACCCCTCTAGTGAGCCATGACTGCTCTGCAAAACAGACCTTGGAAAAGTTGGGCAAGGACAAGCCTGGCAAATATAATACAGAAGGGTAAATTTTGTTCCACTGCAGCCTGTCACTACATTTCTATTACAGTACTTCAGCCTGGGATAAGGTGCCTGGGAAATTATTTTTTAAGGTGCCTAAGTGCCCTTATCAAAAGAAACTTTGTCATCTCAGATCTTTCTGGAAAGAAAAAGATCTGAGATTCCTGAATTGAGATTGTAGTTTTTCAGCAGGAAATTTTCTGAGAAAGCCTTACCCTGTATCTGAAAACAAACCTTGGGGGACCTCTACACCCCCTCTTGACATGCAGAGGCAAATCAGACTACATGGAGGGGATGCCACACCAAGAGACTACATGTAAATGAGCAGGCCTGCCTATGAGTGGGATCTCAAGGCACTGTGTAAAAGTGGGATTTCCCCCTGCACCCCTCTGTGGCAGGGGCTCTGCTCTAGGTGCTGTGGCCCAGGCCTTTTGGATCTACCTGCTACCAGGGAAGTGTTTCCCACATAACTGAGATTTGCTGTAAACCATACCTGAGTCTGGAAGTTGACTGTATTTTCCGATCACTGGATCCAAGACCACAGAAGTCAGAGTAAGATAAAAATAAAAGAGAAAAGGAGAGAAAACAAGAACATACTGTTTTTACATATTTATTTATCCAAAGGAAAAGAAAATTTAAAAAAAAGGGTAAATCCCACATGCCACCCTAGCCCCTCCCTACAATTCTTTCCCATGCCACAACTGGCACATCTTTCCCTGGCCACCAGAGAAGACATGCTGTTTCCAGGCACATCAGCTGGAGGACAGCATGCTAATGAGACAGTGATAACAAACCAGCAGTAAAGCATATTTAAGAGCCCCAGAATTACCACTGGGATTAATACAAAGGTCTCTTTGTTTTTAATGAAGGGGGAGAAGAAAAAATGCCCTCCTGCTGCAGCCCCGAAGGAATGGCCAACAGAAGCTTTAGTTAGAGAACAAACTGGGCATCAGCACTGTCACACTGGTGGGAGACCTATTCTTCACCAACCCCCCGAGCTGATGGTCCATGTGTCACACCAGCCACCAGCTGCCACGTGTCCCAACCACACCGGAGCACATGGCAGTACTGGGCAGCAGGGGAAGGGCAGCAGCACAAGCTGGCCACAGCTCTGCTGCTCATCTCCCACCAGGCTTTTGAGCCTTCCCAGGTGACACCCTGGAGTTCAGAGGAAGGGCCATACATGCCAAGCCTAAAGGTATGCTGCAGTTTTGTGACTGGTGAAGCATATCTCCCTCCCTCTCCCTCACCATTCTCAAGTTCTGATTTCATTTGCCGATTCCCCCCAAATTATGCTAAGTTAAAACATGCAGGATACAGTGACAAATTTCACAATCAGCAGCATCACTTCTCTTCAAACACTGTCTAGCTCTTCTGAGGAAGAAAAGGGGTATGATCTAGAGTGGGGGAACTTGAGCTGCTTTGAAGTTCAAGGCTGCCTTTCCCTCCTGTTCTCACAAGTAGGGGGACAAGGGTAGAGCGGGAAGGTTGATGGGTGCACTGTGTTGAGAGTGCCAACATAGCACAATGCACTTAGAGCTCATGTCTGCTCTTACTTTTAGCAACTTTACTCACAAAACCACCAAAACCCACTATGGAAAATGTTGTAATCCTACAGGGTGTTCCTTCCCATCCCCCTCACTGATTTTTATGTTGAAAAACTGCAACCAGATTTTCATGGCTCTAGAGCAGACTAACAGCTCTGACACAGTTTCTCTCAACTGAGCAACTGTGTGTTTATTACCTCAACAAACACCTGATGTCCTTAAAAAAATGAAAATTGAAATTGGATGAATTTATTGGAGAGAGACCCTGATGGAGACCATCAGAAGAATGTGGGGTTTTGGGAAGCTGCACACGTGCACAGTGCGAACTGGCGCGTGAGCAGTCACAGTTCATCAACAGACTGATGATGAGGAGGGGCCAGGCCACTTCTCCCACTCTCAGCTGGGATTGCTGGACATGGTAAATATCTGCTCAGTGGGAATGTAAACATCTGTGCCAAGCTGGGAGCAAACACACACAATGTTGGAGTTTCCTAAACGTCATGAAAGAAGTTCCCTGTTTCCCTCCTACGCTCCAACAAACAGCGTGTTTGCTAAAGGTTAACTTTGTAAATGCCTTCAGGGAACACAGTCTGTAAATATGGACAATTCCTGCTGGCTTGGAGCTGCCTTCAGTATGTGGGAATGTGAAAACTTTCCATCTTCAATGCAAAAAGCTCTAATTAAAGCCCCAATTACTTCTAAACTTAGAAATGAAAACCAGCAATAACCAGTGTTCTGGTGTTCATCTCATAACCAGTTTGTTGAAAGCATGCCTCAACCCTCTTCTCCTTTCCTTGGGGTGGGGTTTCATGGGATAGAGGTCTAATGGTTGGTAACTGTGAGAATGGTAAAGCACATCCCACCTTCTCTCTGCTTCAACTCCTCTCTGATTCATCAAGTTCAACCTTCTCAATCAACAAAAAAAATTAAGTCAGGGAAGGTAATATTTCTATAGAACTTTTAATAACTGAAGCAGCTCAAAAAGGCCAGGCAAAGGTTACCATGTGCAAAGGAAGAGGTGGGACACTCTTGCTTTTGGCAGGAACAACCCATTTGAAAAGCTGTGTCACCTCCCAGAATTATGTGTATGCATTCACATGGACGATACGTACACACTGTGTTAAAAGTAAGGTCTTTCAGCTATATAATTTCCATGCTATCTGTATATTATTTACTCATAGAAAGCTGCTCAGAGCAGCCAGATGACATATACCTACTTCTCTAACTTCTGTTTGGTTTAGAGGCTATTTGAGAAGCAGACTCAGCTGGGGAAGTTTTCCCTTCCCAGCTCTTTCCCTGGAGGCTGTTTCACTAAGGTAAAATTGAAAGCATTTATTATTTCCTCGTTAACTTTTCAGTGACAACCCCAGATGCAGCATCAATACTCAATGAGCTTCACCACAGGAATCATCCAGAACACAATGCCTTTTGTTATTGAGCCTAAGACAAGTGTTTGGGGCAACTTCAAACAAATCCAACTTCTTAAGCTATGCAGGTGTATGACATGACAAATCTGTGAAAGGCAAAGGATATGATAATATTTCCCGTGCCCTTATTTGCATGTCGAACTTGTGTGGCCCTGAAAAGCTCTCATCTCCAACTTACAGTTGAGAAGGCCCAGCTGCAGAAGCGATGCCAGAGCTGTCAGAATCATGAAAAGCAGGAGTCCTCCTCTCCTCCCCAGGAACCCGACCACTGGGCACATGGCCAGGCAGGACGCCAGGGCAATCCCAGCCATGGTGTAGTAGTCCGCATAGAAGTTGTGGGTTATCGCCATCTTCGCTTCGTGTCCCATCATGCTTTTTGCAAAACAGTGGTGTATGCCATACCCAGTCAGCCTAGGGGAAAGAGCACAGGGCAAGAGGAGATCATTGCTGGAGGGCAGACATGCACTGTGATGGAATTCAATGTAAGGACACATCAATGCAGGAAAAATTTCTTCTGCTGCAGGAATAAAACACCTAGTGCAAAAACCCCCTTACCTCACACTTTTAGGTGCCACTGTAAAAATAAGTAATGATCTAAAAGAAAAACCTCTATTCAACCAAACTTCTGCTGGCGTTATTCATATAGCTGCTGCTCATAGTACAATTGGGGTATGAGCAACTCTGCAGGGATTCCTGGCACGTGACTGGTTTTTCTGTTGTATTTGAGAACTCCTGTACCCTGAGAAGGACATCTCTGTCTTCCCAGTGCATCTGCTGACAACCACAAAGCCAGCACAGCCTCTGTGCTTGGACAGCAAAACACCATGCAATACAGGTGTGTCTTCCAGGAAGACCCACCTGCCTGTGGCATTTGGCCACTGTAAATACAAACATTACATGTCACTTCCCAAGCTAGTCTGTTAAAACTGAAAACCCCTGAGAAAGGAGTATTTGAAGTTGTACGTGCTGCAATGATTACTACAATTATGGAACAATACATTCTAATTCAACCTACAAATTTACACCACCCTTCATAGCAATGTGTCTCCTCCTCTTTTAAAAGTTTCTTCCTGATGTCAGTGATCAACATCTTGCCACCTCGTTTCACTCCTCTTTCTCCTGTCCCACTCTGCCCTTCTAAAAAAAAGAAGAGAAAAAAAAAAGGAAGAAAGAACAGGGGGCTGGGGGCAGACAGATAAGAAGCCTCAGCATCACCCTTGATGTGGTGCAAAATTGCAGCAGAGGTGCTATGGGAAAGGTCAGTGCTCTCAACTGCACCCATCTCAGCTCAAATGTCTCTGCTAGAAAGAGCCTCTTGTCCCTGGCACTTAGACAAGACAAACCTCATGTCATAAATTAATTGTGCCTGACAGAGTGGCAGGCACAGGTCCAGGCCTCAAAAAAAATGAATGGCAGGTACATTACACTAAAACACTTCTATCATCCTGAGGGTGAGGGATTTGAAGCTCTGTCAGTGTAAACTGGATACTGAAATAAGCACAGAAACAGCTGGGGGAACAGGCAGTCACTGAGTGCATGACAGCCCAGGGCCTGAGGAATTTCCCTTGCAAACCTGTGAGTCAGTGCTGTAGTTCAAAACATCACACTCAACACCACACAACTACCCCCTGGAAAAAACCCAGCACAAGTGCCTGCTGTTACACAAACCCGACATTTGGATAGCCATATTATAACTGACTCCTCCCATAAGAGAAACATTAATCAGCCAAACAATAGCAATAAAAGGGCAGGGTTAACCAGTGTATCTTCTGTCTTTCTCTTCTATGCAAGTGAACACAGTTGTGGAAGGTGTTATTTAGGCCACGGCCTATAAACTAAATTATTGTATCATTTGGACTTTGCTTTCCAGCCTGCTTCCCCAAGAATTATTCTATTCTCATAACTTGCTAAGTAGCTCAGAATTGTTACTTTTAAAACAGAATACCTCTGTCTCCCTTGATTTCTCATTATTCCCTGCAAAAGATTCCTTCTCCATGTACTAAAATTCCACACAGCTCCATCGAAGAGGAATAACAGAATTAAAGTTCAATCTTTTCTTTTCACCTCCTAAAAATAAACACAAAATCTATTTCCTCATACATATATCTGCTTCATGCTCTGCTTGGATGGCAAACAGCCTCCATGTGCTAATGCCAGGAGTTATCCTTTGGGCTGCCTAGCTCTGCTTTAGGAAATTCCCAACATGCAAAATCAATGAGGGGGAGGGAGAAAGGGAGAATTCCCCACATAAACATTTTTCACGAGTACAGTTAACAATGGCTGTTAAATGTACCAGCTGAACCTAAGAGGAAAACACTGGTTCAGAGCAGAGAGAATCACTCAGTGGTGGGTGGAAGAGAGAGACAAAACTCGTGAGATCAGAACTTGTTCCACAACCAATAACACTGGAGACTGAGCCCTGAAGCCTGTGTGCTTCTGGATGACTATGTGCCCAGCACAGGGGCTGTCTCCTCTGGGTTATGACTGACCCACAAGCCTGTTAACAGGAGTGAGGGCTGCAGAATAATGTCCTGAAGTGCTGAAGAAAAATTCACAAGAGAGCTACATACTTTTAAACCCACTGGAGAATGGGGGATTCCCAGTCTTCTCTGTCCTTATCTCCAATGTGAAAAAAATCATGAAAGAAATTCAAATGGACATTTTGCAAGATGGAAAAATTAGAAAATCCCCTGTTGGTGCACTCCCTGAATTTGCAAGTCCATCTATTTCCTCTTTACAGGCTGCTCAGTTCTGGACAGAAAGTCTCAGAGTCTGTAAGGTGCAAGACCCTCAGGCTGATTCTTTGTTTCCCCCTCATAAACACATCCAAGCTGAAGCCTTAGGAGGGAAGCACCACATTGTTCTGTGAGAGGCTTCACATTCTACCTGTATCCTCTGTACCTGATTTGGGAGTGCTGGAAGCACATTGTAATCTCCCTTTCAAGACCTATCAAGGACAGTAGTTATACAAGGGAGCAGGCTTTGTGTTTACTTGTTTTACAGGCCATCCCTTCCTCTGAAACACAGCCCCGTATGAGATGTAAACAATTTGAACTTGAACTCCTGTGGCATTAAAAGTTTCCAAAAATCCCTCTTAGGATGCCAAGCAGCAGGTGTCTGCATGCATGAGTATGTACCAGCACGTGGCCACACAAGACCACTGGTGACAGCAATGCACTTTTTGCAGCGTGGCACCTGAGAAGACATGTGGTTCTTCTCCTGAAACAGCCAATGAGCTCCTCAATGTTTGCCAAGAAACAGTTTTCTGCAACCGCTGGTGGTTTTCCAGGATTGTTTATCAGAGACATTAATGAAGGGTCCCACACTTGGAATCACAGGAGCTCCCTCATCATTTCCCATTGCTGCTTCTAGTTGAGTGACCACACAACTATTCAAACAGAAAGAGATTCAACTTACGAGTTCACACACAACACTACGATGTTTTTCCACAGGTTCCTTGTTCCCACCACTTTAACAATGCAGACTTTCTTCGGTCTCCTGGTGATTTCCTTTTCCAGCTCTGAAACAAACCAAACCAAAATTAACCTTTCCCTGAGGAGAGCAAGAAGGAGAAGATTTTATTCTGAACTACAGATATTCCGAGGGATGCTCTGGAGAGCAGGACACTATAGATTACACTAACAGGAACTATAAAAATGCTGAACAGCCTGCCCAAAGTCCATCACAGGTTCCTCCTGTTCTTTTAGGCTTCCCTTAATCTTCTTGGGGCAGAAGAACTACCTAAGAACTCCCTCACACTCCAAACCTTCTCCCAGTTAAAAACATATTTGTATATGTAAAAGGGAAGCAGCATGGAGCTTGATCCCAGAAAGCATGATACCAAATTTCTTGAAAAGCTTCAGGATTCTGTTGAATTTTAAACCCTGTCACAGGCAGAACTGCACTTGTGCAGCTACAAGCCCTGTTGCCTTTGTGAAATGCACACCTGAAAAGCCACAGAAAGGACTGGAGCTCAAACTTGTATTTCCTGGGAACCTTTTGAGGTTTGTTCAAATGCAGGTTTCAGGATGAAGTGGTTTTAGGACATTAAGGTCAACTTATCCTCTGTCATCCTACCCCCTTTTTAAATATTTAAAATTGTTGTAATGGATGTCCTAAACATTAGGACATTTCCTTAAAGAAGACCCTTTGGATATCAGCAGCTGTGGTGTCTGTGTTTCACAACTAAAGCCTCACCATGTCCTTGAAGTGCTGGGCAGCTCCAAGCTAACTTTGCTATGCAATGCTATTAATAACATACAGGCCTTGCTAACATTGCATCTGATACCCTTGTTGGCAGAGGACAATAATGAAGGACAGTACTTATTTCCCAAGTATCATTAATTTAGAGCTTCAACACCTACCTAAGCATGTCAAAGCAGCCTGTTTCCAAGCTACAAGATCAGTGAGACAGCAACAAGTCCAATAAGAACAGAAGAAGCAGTAGTTATAAAGAAGCATCACAAAAATGGGGCACTTCAAGAGTACAGATTAGGACTGTTTTTTGGGGTAAAGACTTGCATTGCTGCTTTCCAGACTGACTGTGTTTCAAGGCAGCTGCCTAGCCCTGCTCTGAACGGTACATGTGTTCCCTTGCTGCATACACAATTAGCACTGGTGTCCTCAGTTGTCCACATTGGCCTGCCCTGACCTCTGCCTCACTCCACTGAATAGCAATTTCTTAAAGAGCTGCAAGACACAGGAAAATAAAAGCAAGCTGGAGGGGAAGAAGGGGAAGGGAAATTCCCTTGAATTTACAAACTAAACAAAACCATGTTTGCCTGCTGTTACTTGAAAAGTGTATCATAAAAATAATAAATCGAACAAACACTATTTATATGCAAATACTTGAGCTATTCACTGCTCACAGGTCACTCCTGGTCTTCTGTCTAAAGCAACTGCTGGGAATGCTTTCAACAAAAGCAGCAAAGGGTATTTTGTATTAATGATTACACTTAAGCAGATTATTGCCATACTACTTTCCTTGCTACCTGATAATGACCATTTCTCCCCAGAATCTATGCAGCATGAAGATCACAAAAGCAGACACAGAGCAAAAGAAGAAATTGATTAAATTAATATTTGTATTACAGAAGTCCTCAGCAGGCTCAGCAGTGGATCAGGGTTATATTAAAAAATAAGCAATAAAAAGGTGGTACTTTCTCTGAAAGAAAAAGATCAAAATGATTTTTGTAACAAGATTCTGGAAAGGAGTAAGTGGGAATAAAATAATTCAGAACAGAAACAGTTAGATAAAACATAGTTGTAAAGCCTATAATTGAGCCCAAACCAAACCACCTACAGCAAAAAATGTCAAAGTAAGCACTAGAAGAAGCACAAGGGCTTTGAAAGGCTGTTGGTGGCTGTTTACTATTTCATCTGAAGGGCAACAATGAATTCCATTACCCAAACAACACATGTTGCACAGATTTTGTGTGGACAATCTGGCCTATCAAAGTAAAACACCTCATCCTCTGTCAGCAGAAGACAGTCCCTAATGTCACATCCTTCAGATTTTCCTCATTTGTTTTTTGTTTCTTGGAGTAATTTTTATTTTTTTCTGACAGAAGAGAAAGTAGATTTTAGTGTCAATATATGCTTTACTGATCCACAATTTAAAAATGTTAAGAGAAGCAACACCTCACTTGGCTACACTTCTCTTTAGAACCAGACATCATTCTGCCCTCCACTCCTGCTTTGTTCACTCATTAGGGCTTCCCAGAATCCATATATATACTTATTGTCACTCATCCTTCTCATGTGCACCCAGGCCTCCTTTTAACTCTTCTCATAAATCAGTGCTTCTAAACTAATTCCTGTCAGTGTTTTGCACTGAAATGCTGTTCTACCCCTTCCCTCCCCTGCCTCATGCAGAAGTCTTTCTTCAGTGGACCCTTGCTTCTGCTCTGATGGGGGTTACACTCTGTGGATACCTTGAGTCATTATACAAAAATGCCTCAAAGGAGGTTCCAGATGTAACAGCATTACAAGCATTAAGGATAGAAAAAGAAAAAAAAACAAAGGGGAAAAAACAAAAGGAAAAACTAAGGAAATTTAAAAAAGAAGAAAAGAAAATGGTCTCAAACTTTACACCAAAGAATGCATACAGCACCTGACTTTTTACTGAAAGCCTTCTGGGTCCACCTTCTATTTACACCTCCATCTCTCTAGATGTTGTTAAAACTCCAGATCTAAGTCACTTGCTTCAGATGAATGACTCTTTCCAAGTCTCCCACACCATCCATCTTCCTGATGAATTTCTCCTTCCTTCGTTTCCACATACACCAGTCAGATATTTACCAAAACTCCTCACCCTACAGCAAAATCAATCACTTACAAGAACCAAAATGCCATTCAGATAGGAACAAATAAGCTGTGTGACTTATAAAAATGTCATCAACTATGCAACTGGCTCTTATAAAAGTGACCTGCTGTCTTTGGAGGGAGCCTGCTTGCATGGAAGGACCTGCTCTGATAGACTGTGATGAGCACAAGGAGAGTGACAGCTCTTAGGCTGTCTGGACTTCATAGACCAACATTAAGATAGAAGAGAAGTCAAGCCAAAGCCTATTAAAGCCCCATGAAAGCAAACTATTACTCTCTCAGGACTAACACCAGAAAAACTCCTCCTAACATCAACTGAAGTCACCAGTTCAGAAGGAATTTACACTAAATGTTTCAATTTTGATTTACCAGAAAGAAAAGTGTGGAAAACAACAAGATTTTTATCCATTGACTTGGAGGCCCCTAAGAAGTTTTCCCATACTCCAGAGCCCACACACACTCTAGGCTTCCTATTCAGGGACTCAGTAGGAAAACTGTCAACAAGCTAACTCTTTATATCTCAGTGGAAATTAAAACTATTCACAGGGAGACACTAAAAATCTCACGGGAAGGAGAATTCTACCAGCTTCCAGCTCCCAACACTGCTGAATTCTCATGAGATCCTCTGTGTCTCAGGAGCATGGTTTTCAAAATCATAAAGTACCTTTAATGCCTTCAAACAGAGCCACCCATCTCTGCATCATTTGACACAGACAAAATAGACAAAAGCCCAAATCAAGCAGTTGAAAAAGGATGTCCAAAGTGACAAGTGTCCTGTGGTCATGGACTTCTGCTGGATTTTTCTGGCTGCTAAATGGGACTGTCAGTAGCTCTTTGAACATGAAAAGAGCTATGGAAGCCCAGCAAAGAGGCTCAATCAATGCACAGAGCATGACAGCTCTGCAGCAGGAGGTAAATCAGGCCAAAATACAGAGCTGAAACAATCTACTCTCAGGCAGAGTGAGTTACTGGTACACAGGTTTATTTATATCTTCCAGGACTTCTGTCTCCATCAACTCCCTTTGTGCTTGCTTATCTATCTAGCTACCTATCTAGCTATCTAATCTATCTATCAACCATCACAGAGGACTAGCAATCCAAATAATTCCATTTTTGAAAAGGTATTATTGAAGAAATACTGAAGGCTATCAAGTCACATACAGAAGTTATGAGGTGGGTAAAATGCTGACTGATGGGCAGACAGCAATAAGGGATAAAAAAAATGGAATCATAAGCAGATAGTAGGACATTAGTGGTGGGGTGAGCCATCTTATTGCCCTCAGTCTTAAAAACCCCACAAAAATCCCCAACAACCCCCCCTAACAAACAAAGGAAAAAAAACCCCAAATCCCAGCTTAAATAACCTAAATAGGGAGCTTGGCAAAAACCTTAGAAATGTACCAATAAAGTCTGCTGGTGACAAAGGTAAATACAACTACCAAAGGTAAATACAACACAGAAATGGGCCATTAGAGGGAACTAGGTGAGACTGAGACCCTGTGTGGTAAAGCAAGTGAAAATACATAACACAAAGTAAGATTCTCAGTGATTAAGGGCGAATGTTTCTGGTGGAAGATAAGCAAAAGCTGTGTTGGGCTTGATTACATACTCTTTGAACACAAGTGACTATATGGCACCACTTTATTGAGGCCATGAGGTATTTTCAATTTAGACAATGAAATGCTGGTACTCTTATAATTCTAGTCATCAGTATTAGAAAAAGTAAAACTTTAGCAAGCCCATTTAAAAAAGCAGAGGAGATAGAGGAGAACTTCATCTCAGCAAGGGAATGGGGCTGCTGTCTGCTCATAAAGCATGGGGAAAAGAGAAAAAGAGATTTAAGATAGGCACAGACAGGAGCAAATGGGAAGGGGGAAGAAGAATGAACACAGACAGCTGAAGTGTATTTGAATTGAATACTAAAATGTACCCCAGTACAAGAGCAATATGGAGACTGGAATGGCCTTCTAACAAAAGCACTGGACATAAATACTAACAACATTTAAAATGAATCTCATTTCATGAGAGCAACTGTGTAGCTCTATAACAGCTAAGGACTGATTGCAATAATTTATTTCAATCCTGTGTTTCTCATTACATTCAAAAAAGAAAAAGCCAGACATAAGTTTGCCATTGCAATCTTCAATTGCTCATAGGCATTATGATATAGCACTTAGGTGATCACATTAATTTTTCCCCCAGAATGCTCACTGCAGTCAGCAAATGGGCAGGTATTGATGACATCTCACCTTCCCCATTCAACATGTGCCCCTCAGCCTGATTATCCAAACTTCCCAGTTAGTACAAAATAATCATGGATTTCCTCACAGGCATTCCTACAGTGCTGTCAGAATATACATGTGTTTCATAAACAATAATGAAATAATCTCTACCACCTTGTAAGAGTAAGGGCAAAGATTATTCCTGTTTTGCAGGCAGGGAGATACAAGACAAAGATTTGTGTCCAGAATGTGAAAAATTAAGCAGCAATACACACCTTGTAGGTGCTGATATAAATGCTCTCAGCTTTCTGCAAATCAAGCACTAGAATTACATGCTAGAGACAGACACTGAAGAAATTATGATTAGGGACAGCACTGAAAGGGCCTGATTGCAGGGAAATCTCCATCATCATACAAGAACATCCCTCTCAGACACAGAGAATAAGTACAGCTCTTCAGAAGCTATTCAGCTTCATTTTCCCAACACTGTCCTCTTTCCTTCTGCAACCCTCTGCCTCATTCACTACACACCTTCCAAATTCTGCAACAAATGAGGAACAGACAACAGCTTCATTCCCACATCATCGTCCATCCTATGTACTGATTCGTCCATCCTATGCCCTGTGGAAAAAATAGGTTGTAGTCATGTTATTAAAGGCCGTGTCAACATGCCTTCATGCCAGGAGGCCAAGCAAGGGTTGCCCAGGCAACTTGACTTCTTCCACTTCCCAGAGTGTGACATGTCGACGTTTATATTCTTCTAGCATCACCAATATTAAAAAAAAAACAAACCAAACCAAACAAAAAAAACAACACAAAGAGCACCTCAAATGCCATTGTGTGGAGCCATGTCTGAGCCATCAGGAGGTTTCGGATATCCACACATGAATTGCTGCTCTTTGTTGCCAGAGCTATGGATGAAACCTCAGCAGGCAGAGCAAGTGAGCTGGGCAGCATGGAGGGGTGAAGCACACATTTTAGCAGTAGATTTCACAAAAGAAGGCTGGGACCAAATCCTTGGCCTTGACAGCTTGTTCTGGAAGGAGGGGGAAGCAAATGATCACAGCTCCTTTGGTCTCCGTGCTCTAGCTTTCCCCTCTTCTTCCTCTACAGTCATTATTGCCCCCCAGTCCCTTATTGCCTTTGTCTCTCTAAGTCCCCTTCAACTGTCTTTGTCCTTTGCTTCCACAACTTTTTTAAGTCTCTTATTTCCTCTCTTCACTGTCTACTGGTCTCTCCTTACTGGTCTCCACCTCCACTTGCTTCTCCTCTCCTACCCTTCACATCTGCATCCAGACTCATCCATCCTCTCCCCTCCCTGTGCCCATGGTCCAGGGAAGTGCCAGCAGCACCAGGGCTTGCTGCCAGCCCTGTGTACATGGTTCCCTCCCTGTAAAGCCAGCTCCTCTGGGAGGATAGGTAGTACCGTGGACAAAGACCCTGTGTGCCAGCTGGGCACAAATCAACAGGCTGGAGTGCAGCCAGTGAGAGTCAGCAGAGAACTCAGCTAGTGAGAAAAAGTCATCCAAGCTCAAATAGGGGCTGACACAACCCTCTTTTTAATTTCATTTAAATTTTCCAGCATATTTGGCTTTTCCCAGTGGCATTGAAAGGTACATTCTCAGTAGAGTGCACCCTTTTACCTCTGTCCCCTCTGAAACCTGCTGCTGTTAGATATGTCTACCACCCTTGCTAGGGATACAGGCAAGGCACGCATGGGCTCTCCTCTTCCATTCCCACAGACCTAGCCAGGAGAAGAGGGCTCCGCTGGCTGGTTTTATCCTTGTTAATCACTATCACGTACACCACATCCTGAAAGAGTCGCACAGACTCCATCAGTCTCTGTTACTGGACAACAGGAGCCTATCAGGAGAAATCCAGACCTTTCTGAAAGCTGATTACACATACAAGAGGACAACAAAAATCACTGGCTTTTTTTTTTTTAATTTTGAGATATAAATCTCTGTGGCTGACCCACAGTCCTTTCTAAGATGCCTTTTAAAGTCCTTTTTAATGTCTATCTTCAAGCAGCATCTTGAACTGTTTGAACTACATTTCCCACATTTACCTGACCACCCCCTGGGATTTGCATGAGATATTTAAGTCTGGCACCATTAAACACCGAAGAAACAGGATCTGGTAAAGGAACACTTCTAGCAGGTTTGTATGTAGTAGTATCACAGGGGAACTTGCTTTCTTTCTCTAGCTAATACACTCTTGACCTACCACAAGCTTTAAAAGAGTAGTGTAGCTATAGGTGTGATGGTCTAAGGATATGAGTAAAGCTTTAAAGAGAAAGAGACTGACTTGTAGACATAAGGCTTTTTCACCCTTCCCTCTGCTATTTACCCAGTGGAAAAAGAAAAAGCACATAATTACACAGATCCAAGTCTCACGCTTAGGGAAAAAAACATAGCAAAACAAAACAGAAAAATAGCTTATGTACAAAAGAAAAGTCATGGCACCATGTTGCTCTGTAGCAAGAAACATGAAAGATAATTCAATATTTTTTTCTTCAGAGGGAAAGCCCTGCAAGCCACTTCCTAACTTCAATCCACACACCTACATCACCACTGTGTCTCTTCATCCTCTCCATGTTATGTCCTGCATGTTAAAGTATTAGCATTTATTTGGACACTTCATCTTTCCTGGCCACCTTTTATGATTAAAACAATATTATTTCTCTAAGCTTAGAAAGGAACCTTGTAAAGGAACAGCTATAACCTATCTGCTCACAGGAGCACTCTGCTTTGTGTTTTCATCTAGAGATGAGCAGAAAGGGACCTTTGTTTTTTAGCCTGGTCAAACAGTATTTTTGTGTTAAGGAACATCTGAAATGTCTCCCACCACAGGAGAAGCCAAAGAGTACTGCACAAGGGGGGGTTTCCATGGAAGCACCAAGGCTGACATGCAGGTAACTGCTGATACGACATCTCAAGGGTTGCATTTCTCAGCACACCCAAACAGGGCAGGGCTGGGTGCTGGTGCAGCCAATACCAGCTTGCAGGACATGACCTGTTCCAGGCAACAAAGAGACCTTTCATCCCCCCAGGAAGTAAAAAAATGCATCCTACAAAAATAATGAAGGCCATCTAAAGTGTAGCACACCTTCAAAAGGTGCAAGGACAGTTGGTGCTTTGGGGGTCTCCAATTCCCTTAAACAATCTTTTCTCCTGTTCATTAAACAGATCTCGGTACTTCCTTCGCATCTATTTCACTAAAATCAAAATGACTGTCCTGCAGCTGCACTGAAATGTATGTTTGTTTTTTGTTCCACAGGGAAACAGGGAAGAGATGGTGGAGTTTCTTCAGAAACTGGTAGTGAAAAAACTGTACTGAATTAATATTATCAAAATATTTAATTTGTACATGATTGAAGCTGACTTTTCTGGAGAATGTTTTGAAATATTTGTCAACAAACTGCAAGAAGCCTGTTTTAAAAATAATACTTCAATATGCAGTAGAATAAAAATCATTTCATTGATGCAAAAATGAATTTTAACTTTTATTTCTAAAAGTGGGCAAAGTGTTAAGCCACCTGGTGAAATTTTGAGACTCAAAACATATTAGGGATGGTTTAATCAGGTCTGATTAACACATCTAGATTTCTTAAGCATTATAGAAGAAAATACAACCATATAAACCCAAAAATCTCTTTACAAAGGCAAGTTATTCCTGCTCAAAATCACAAGGTACACCAAGCGCCCAAAAACAAAGCCTCTTGAAGATGCTGAGAAAGTAGTCCCTCTTGTGCAAAGAACATCACCCCTGGGACAGGCCACTGAGGATAAGGACGATATTAATTTACAACACTCCAGACTCCTATAAATGTCCCTTGTCTCACCTTGTTTCCCGTGTAAACACACTCCTCTACTATCCTTCTGGATGAGCATTGCCCATCAGCTGCCAGACCTTCCAGCTGCAGTTGGACCACTCTCTGGCATTTAGTTATTCTCTTTAGAGATATCTCCCAGAAGACAACTGGCAAACCACTCACACCTTGTGGACTGTCAAAACCAGCAGATATATTCCTCTTACTTTTTTTTCCCACCCAATACATTGGCCACCTGTCCATGAAGCAAGCAGACCCTACAGATGGTTAGTGGCACTCTCCACCATGGACAGTGCAGCCAAATGGACAAATAAAAGCCTTCAGAAGGCAATGGGAATGATGTGATTCTTCAGAAAGGAAAACCAGCCTGCTCACTGCTTGGAGAACAATTCAAAATTAAGTTTTCTTCCATCCTAGAAATACTTCACCTTCTTGAATCCTTCCTCTTTTTATTATGCAACTTGTATCAACTGCCAAAATAGGTACACCTGAAACTAGTGTAACTCCTGTAATGATCTGTTATATTGGATATACTAATTTGACTGGTTTGTATGAGTAAAATTACAGTGGTGTTTTCAGCTGGAGGGGACTGCAAGTGAGCAGTTTATCATTCAAATATGTTGGGAGTAATTCAATCACAGGAGGCTGTTACAACAATGCAGGAAGGAATAATAAACAGTGACACAATGGCCCCTAACTAGAGCAAAATAGTTTCCAGCCCTTTCAGATGGAAAACAAAGAATAAAACAAATCACAAACAAAACCCCCTCTGCACAGATAGGAAAGATCAACAATGGAGTCAAGGGAAAATAGGGGATATCTGCATCGGGTTCAATGGGATCCTTTCTCCCAGACAAGCACCAGCTTTTTACCCCCTTCCCTGCTATAGCAACTATGAGTATGTGCTTGTAACACACAAAAGCAGAGAAATGCTTTCTTCTGCTTACTGACCCACTGTAAGATGCATGGCCTGTGGTTTGATCACATTCTTAATTCAGGATTTTTTCTTTTCTCCTGTCCTCACTCAGACCATCAACACTCCCATGCAACCAGAACAGTAGAGAAGGTCCTCCTTCCTTAAACAGTTTGTAATTAATCTTACTTCATCCTTTTGATAATGCTGCTCTCATTTTCCCTACAGAAATGCAGCATCCCTCCAGGGCTGGGTGAGGAAAGCTTTAAAGTGTGGGGCTGCAGAGTGTGAAGAGATAAAGCAAGGGAAGAAATAATCAAAAATCCCAACGGTATCCGCAACAAATCCATCATCAACAAGGAAGCAGAAATAACCATGTTCTGAATCATTTACAGTTTGCAAAGGTATTGCACTGACAACTGCTTTCTCTAAATGTATTTGCTCTCAGAGAATCCACAGGATCAAGATGTGAAAGAATGCTCTGTTTTTAACATAAAAGAGAGTCCCCTCCTTAAACAGGAGTGTACTCATACCATGAAACTGCTGGTAAAAATAATTGCTCAAACAAACACTAGTCATAAAACCACTCTGACACTCAGCATTCCTCCATGGGCAATATCATTACACATGGCTTAAATAAATCCTTCTAGTGCACAGCAGTATCTTTATGATTTTCCTTAAAGCCAACTCAGGTAATTTGTTTTCTCTTTTCCCTAAAATACATTTTATTTCATCTGCAAGTTCAAGAAGCTGACTGAGAAAAGCCAAACTTAGGAGTTGGGAAACTTCAAGTCCAATTGTGAGACATTTCATAGTCTCAGAGATAGGTTTTCTTAAAATCTATCATCTACTGTGAGGAAGAACTGCAAAAAGGAGTTTGGGGGGATCACCAGGTTAATGGCTGCTCACAAACCCCTATGCTTTTCAGAACATTGCCAGAAAAATGGCATTTACATTGCAAAGCCACATTGTGTGATGCAGGGCCAGGAGCTGTAACCCCAGACAATTACAGGCAGGCCAGCTAATTAACACCAGTGTGCCATCTGCACCAAAAATCACACCAGCAACCTGGATCTGCATAGCATAGACCCAAACCAGGCTTTTTCACCCCTCCCCGATTAACACTGCTTAATTCATTAAGCACTGATGTTAAAGATGACTTTTCTATCCTGGATGAAGCCTGTCCCAGTGCTGACTGATGCCTTCAACACTGACTGAAGCTACAGTTTCCCCAAAGACTTTTGGCAGCAAATATCAAACAAGTGCAGAAGCATCACTTCTGGGTGAGGTGTCCCTGCAGTCCCTGGGATCAGAGCAGGTAGGGTTTGAAAAAGTGGGAATAAAAGCAATGTTTCCACTGTTTTCTGACTGGTGGGTAGTCTGATGCAGATTGCAAATGACAGTGCAAAATGGGTGTTTATGGGCAGAGTCAGCCAGGGAGAAAGAAGGGAAGAGCCAGAATCAAATCTGACTGGTGAGATAAGGACCCAGAAACTCTTCACCTTTGTTGTAGTTAGAGACACACACACACAAACACAGAGTCTCTTCTGCAAAGCACCCTGCAAGACAGGATCTTGGCTATTTCAGGGACAATTCTGGTGTTGACAGAAGACAGATCTTTCTAAAAGCATCAGTAAACCAAGGAATAACTAATTTAGACTCTCAGGCAAAAACTGCACCCTGCCACTGCCACTTGCAGAAACCCCCCCATCCCTAAAGCAGCATCACTCAGATGATGCAGGAGAGGAAAGCAAAACAGCTACTGGATCAAAGCTTTAAAGAGAAACTGTAACACGGTTTAAGTTTCCCGTGGGTCGGGCACTTTAGAATAGGGGGTGTGAGTGCTGCTGCTTCTCCAAACTAACAAAGGAAGTGTTGGGCGATGGGCAGGATCCCAGCAAGCAGCTTCCTTATAACACAGTTTCCAGAGGCACACAGAGCTGAAGGCGCACTCTTGTAGCCGTGGTAAAATTCTTCAAGAGATGTCTCTAAAGACATACGGCACTGCAAGACAAGACTATAATTACTAGGACTGTTCAACAGGCCAAGTAGTTTTAAACACAGTGCTGGAGTTTGGAATGGATTTTCAAGAAAAGCAAAATGAATGAATGAATGGATGGATGAATGAATGAATGGGATGATTTTACAGGCAATAAATGGATAATTTAATTCTGGGCAGCAATGCCACGTGCAGCCTTTATAGAAAAGCTGGGGGATTTGCAGTTGTCTGTGCTACTCACCAGGCATCACTCCTTTGATGTCGCTTTCTGTGTTCATCCTGTTCTTGTGTGTGAACTGAAGGATCAGTTCCTTGGATGCCTCAAATTGTTGTGTAGCCATCAACCACCGGAGGGACTCTGGGAAAACACTTCAAAGACGGAAGAGAGGTTATGGTTGCTTCCAAGTTTCTGCCAGAGGTTGAACTGATAAGAGTTTTAGCTGCTCATTTAACCACTCAGGAGGTATGTAATTATTTGAAAATGAAGAAGAATCACTCATGAAACAAAAAGGAAAAAGGAAAATTAATGATATCTTCTTTTACTATGATTCACAAATGATAAAGGAACTATCCTAGTCCATGGAAATAGGATACATTAGAATTTTATAACATATTACATGTGCTCTGTCCATTACTACAATTTTGAAAGAACTGGGAGGAGGAGGCAGTGTTGTCTGCAACAGACATTTGCTGCCAAGAAGCAAATGAATGAGATGTGCAGTTAACACATGGTAATTCAGACCAAAGAAGGAAAATAGCTGACAGAAGTAATTTGGGTTCTCTTTTGAAGGCAGAGGAAAGAGAATAATTACTTCTTAGGATTATAATGAAACAGATTTTCTCCATTTTTAAACATGTCAAAAATTTTCTCCCACATATGCAGCCATTCTTTTATACAGGTCAGTGCTGTGTATGTTACAGATAACATTCAGCTGTTGCTCTAAAATCTTCTCTTAGTAAAGACAATGTTAATTGAACTGCCTTAAAATATATATATATGCATACAGTTAAAATAGTTTATTTTCCATCCAGTTGTTTCCTTCAAGTGCTGATAGACACCAGATTCATGAGCTTAACTGATCATTCTCCCTTTTTCTTTTTAGATGAGTTTATTTTAATACACAACCAAAAGAAATATGTAGATCTTAAAAAACCCCAAACCCCAAACTTCCCATACTTCTATAGACATGAAAACTTTTAGATCTTGCTCCAAGTATATTTTTCTTTCATGTTAAGACCTCATTTCCACTACTCTTCCAAAACACCTTACTAAGAACAATTTAACAACTACTTTTTAACTTCAAATATATTATAATAAACTTTAGTTTTCCTTCACAAAGCATTGTTTTTTTCTGTGGATGTTGCCCAGTTCTTACACTTCTAAACAGTGCAATAATGGTGCAATTGACTATCTCATAGACTGATACAATTTGAAAGACACCTTAGCAAAGCTTCCAATCAAGATAAAGTATTTTTTTGAAGAACAAATAAAAAAAGAGAGAGGTCAGGCAGACTGCAATTTAAATTATAACAGGCAATAAAAATGTATAACAACTACGACCACAGCCATTCAGCCTGACAGCTTATTTAGTGCTCCTTGTGCTGCATAGACATTTTGGCATATCCTCCTGCAGAAACTCTTGTATAGCTAAAGCATTTGTTTAAATACTAAGAACCTTTTGAGTGCAAAAGCTCTGTATGCTTGGCTCTGGAGAGGGGACAGCCTCAGCCACTAGCCTGAAGTTTCAGATCTTGAACTGTCTCCTTACAGGTCCCAAACAAGTCCTATAATGGCCACCTGCACCTCGGGATGAGCATCATAGGGTGGGGACAACCACTGTCTCTACCTTCCAGCTCCTGCAGGTTTCTCAAACTAGAAGTGCTAAAGCCTCACATCTTTCAGCTACTCCATCATTGTGTGAACAGTGGGAGGTTCATTAAGAATCTTTAAAAATTCGTGGGCTGCCTTGAGACCAGGTTATCAGGCACAGCAAGGGGAAGTGCTGGCCACCCCATCTCTGTGCAAGTGCCTGAGCTCACCTGTGGGGCATGGATGACCCAGCTGTCACAGGTCATCTGTATGCATCTATTGTCACTGTTGAACCTTCTGTTTCTGGAGCAAGCACCACCACAAACTCAAAAGCCAAAAAAAGAGCACAAAACAATCCCTTGGGCCCTGGGGACCTTGGCATAGGATCCTGTTCACCACCTCATGCTTTATCACCTGGCATTAAATACTAATTGAATGAAGCTGAGACAGGTTACTGCTAAGGGTGAGCCAGATCACCCAGCTGAGCTGACTGTGGACACCTGTGTTGTGCTAAGAATAAGGTCAATTTTTCTGTTGCATTACATTCAGTAAAAAATAACCTTCCCTTTTGTTCCTGCTGGTCCTCAGATATCAGAGAGGTGGCTGGGCTTAGGCCCTGAGTGATAGCCAATTCAACACTAAGCAACAGAAACGCAGAGCCAAGCAGCACTCTAAGTCCAGTTGCAATCAATCAGAACTACCACAGTTACAGATTCACAAATAGTGTGATACACTAGTCTGGTTGCACCCAATGAACTGTCATGGCCAGACAAGAAGTCTGGTTCCTACTCCTAAGGTGTGCAGTTTGTCTTTTGTGAACTATAGCAAATGCTGCTGAACTTTGTTTTTCAGTGTTTTCCTCACATAGCTGGCTGATAGTCTGCTACCTCCACCATCAGCAAGGAAAGGGCCATGCTTTTACAGTCAAGGAAAAGAACAGGAGGTGGGTAGGGGGAGACATTAATCTCCTGTTATACAGCAGCTGCTGCTGCTGCTTGGGAGAGAAGAGGGGAATGACTGGAAAGACACTAGGTGAAAAAGATCCTAAGTCCAAGAAATCCTAAGAGGAGAGAAGAACCCTTGGCAGACAAGGACCAGGAAGGTACCATGTGCAGCTGGAAGGAGTACTGTGATCCCATGCAGATGGATGGAAAATGGATGCCCATGGAAAGGGTGTAATGTGTCAATTAGTAGTCTGCCCTAGGGCAATAAGCCCAGTTATTCCAACTTTGGTCTTGGTGAGGTTAAATCCTATCTAACAGCACCAGAAAAGAACTGGCCACCCCTTCCCAGTTCTTCAATTTCTGTTAGAGTGAAGCAGGAGTTTATTTCAAATTCTTGATACCTTTGGTGATATTCATGGCATCATCCTGTCCAGAGATTCCTGTGTCCAGGGTAGAGGAGCTAAGGTCTCTGTATAACTGGAGCTCCTTTTCTCCCATGTCTCTAGTATATACACACACTTGAAAGTAGTCTAATGTCTATTAACTTATTTTTATACACTTGTCACAAACCTCTGTGCCCATGTCTGGCTTATATCGCTGCCTTTTGCCCTTCCAGAATGAACTAAAAGCCCAGCAGTGGCATCAACTCAACACCTTTGTATCCAAGGCCACCTGTTCACCCCTCCTAAACACACCTGCTGCCTTTCCCTTTCCCCCATCCAGGCCCAGCTATCCAATCTGCTCAGCCATGCACTTCCTGAAGACTGTATATGCATGTGTCATATACATGCCACCAAAAGTGGAGTAAATCTATAGGTGGGAGAGGGCTAAGTCCCAGCCTGAAGGAGAAAACAGCACTCCCACAGTGGGAGATGGAAGTAAGAGTATAGAGGAAGGAGGAGGCAGTACAGGGACTATTCACAGCATGTTATCGAACTCACTGCTTTGGGCAAATGATGGTGAATTAATAAGCAGTGCAGTCCTCCTTTTATTACCACTTGTAACACATGCTGAGGGTCCATGTTCCATTTGGAAGAAATGAAAGAGGTAATAAAATGGTAGCATGTTCCAGAGAATATGCAACAGATGGAAGACAAAAGTCTAAGGGAGAAGTACATATTGTACCAACAGTATAATTAACCAGGCATCTCAACCAGATTCCATTTCTGCAAATGGAAAACCCTGGGCAACACAAATCCTGATCCTGTGGCTATTACCATTGTTTACCAAGCTGCCATACCCCACTTCATGTGAGGGGGACCTGTTTGCTTGGGTTGCCTGTCCTGTACAGCCAAAAAGCCACAGAGCTCTTGCAGATTACAAAATAAATCTTAACATTTCCTATTGCTTTTAATGTCACCCTGGAACAACCTCTCAACAGGAATATATGAGACCCTGCCACAGCCACCTGGAATGCATGCAGCCTCCAGAAGACTGTGGAGGGGTGCCTGCTGTCCATGCCATCTACCATGTTTATTAGGCATCTCCATACTACTGTACTGTCCTTTTGGACACATATCTGTAAACATTGCATTTGATATTGGGTTCTATCCAGCAGTGGATACAAGGCATTTCAGCTGGTGGGCATTGCAACAGGAGGCTGTGGAGCAGACCTGCACATGGCTAACATACAGCAGGTATGGGAGAGAACAGTACTATGCATTAACAAAAACACTCGTCATTATTCATTGAGATTAACAGTGACTAGATAAGACTACTTAAATATTACATGTCAGAATACAGGGGTAAAAATCCCCACCATTATTTTGCAAAGGACTTGTAACTTTCTCCTGTGTGTTCCATTTTGTCCATGCTGTGGCATATCTGCCTTGGGAATAAGCAGTGAAATCCTCACTGAGAGTTACCATTATGGACACAGAAGAGCTCTGTAAGAAGTTGATACAAAAATATAACTGTTAAAAATTCTTACATACTATAACAAGTTCTTACATGTTCCACCTTGTCAGGCATTACAACCAGCAGCCTAGCTCCCCACGGGTACATAAACAACTTGGTCCTGCAGAGTCTGGTGGCCTTTTCCTTCATTTTTCTCAGTGTGCAGCAACTAATATTTTAGACTTGTTAGTGTTATCTTCAGTATGAATGATCTAGTATGTTCTTGCTATCATGGTTTTGTACAACACTCTCATAAGCCTCTGTTGTGTTATGCCGCCACTGAGTGTCACTATTAAGACAGAACAACAAAGAAAGATTTTTTGGGAGGTTTATAAAGTCACAAATGGACCTGGCACCATTCCCAAGGTGAAAGTCATTCTAGTTCTCTCAGGATAGCTGTGCTGTGGGCAGAGAGGAGCGGGAGCAGCTGGGAGCGGGGAATTCCTTGTGGGAATAATCCTGAGCCACTGCCTGGCACAGACCACCCTCCGCTTCAGTACCCTGTGTGCTAATTTGGACAAAATCAAGTCTCATTCAAGGCTGACTACCTCATGCACACAAGGTAGCCAAATGTGCTTGTTCAAGAGCTCACAGACATGATTTTTAACCTCTCTTGGATAACTCAGGCGAAGAAACAGTGACAGTACAGAACCACAACACAGGTATTGAGGCAAAATGTAGCCATGCAGTCATAATCTGACGAGAGCTAGGCTGAGATGCACCCTCTCAAAAACTGTTTTCATCTTTAAAGGGGAAGTGGCACAGAGTAACAGCAAAGTACAACTTGCACCTCAGTCAAAGAGAACCATTTCCCAAGTTCTCACTGTGTTGCAGCATGTAATGTATGTGCATGCTACAGCAGATTATAAAGTTTTTGTTATTTCAAAGTCAAGTCTATGCACAAGGTGAATGGAAGTCAAAGGGAAAGGCTCACATGTATTGTGAAGCACACACACTTCCCGACAGTGAAGCGCCTCCCAAGTCCAACATTAGAGCTCGTGTTGCCTTTGACCTGACAGGAGGAAGAAATACTTACAGCCAGTAGAGCGGCATCAGCAGGAAAGGACAGATGATGACTGCCTGGAGGACCTGCCAGTCTCTGCAGAGGGCAGCCAGCCCTGGCATGAGAAACTGCCCTGCCATTTCAATGAAACTCGCCACCATGGTGATCATGAACCGGTGCCCGGGAGGACACAGCTCTATCCCTGCAACACAGAGCACATACAAACATATTAGCCCTCCCACCAGCACAGACACATCCAGAGCACCTCTTTATGAAACTTTCAGGGAGTTCATGTCCTTCAAGACCTTTGGACAAAGTTATGCAGAATCACACACATTTTGCTTCCTCCTGTATTTAGGCTTCAAACCCCCTAGCAGCTCTAGAGAAGCCCATTGTCAGCTGGTTATGGTGCAAACATTGCAACTTTCCTGCACCTACTGCCTCTCCTGCAGACCTGCTGTAACCTCATTGCCAGATTTCTGTCAGTCTCTGTCTAGAGAAGCATTTCACCCAATTATAAGATATTTATTTTTAAAAGGGGATGTACAGTGCAACACAAGCCAAAGATTTTGGGTCATGCCTTTTTGCACTTTTCAGAGACACCACATGCCTTTCCAATGAGTTTGGGAGGCAGAAGAGCACAGCTCTCAGCAGGATACAGGCTCCCAGCTCATACAGGATGCCACCTGCCCACAGTTTAATATGCTCCGACTCAGCCAGTTTCAAGCTGGATTTTGCTGACTGGGTTGTTTCTGTGTTTGCCTTTTGCACTTGCTTATCTTGATCAACTTTCAAACAAGCCAACCTTCCATCTGTTTTATCCTGTCCTCCATCCTTCCTTTTGCTGTGGGGCAATTTACCACCGCCACTGGCATCTTTGGTTGTCTCAGCTGTCTAGTGACAAGTGAGTTTAGTAGATAAAACATCTCCTTAAATCATGAATTCTGGCTATCTTTATTCAGTCAGAAGATGAATTTATCAGAAAATTATCACATCTTAACAACAACATTTTAAAAAGTCACAGAAGAAACAGCAAACAGAAAAATTGGACTACCTTGTGGAAAATTTTTCACCAGTCAGATTGCAATAGAAACTCCTATTTCATATTTCCCATTTGCCCACATTCACTTCTACAGATTAATACTGAAGTGCAATAAACCTGCCACAAATGTCATGTAGTGCTTATTGGAATGCAGATACAGAAACAGACTCATAAACATTTGTGATAAACATTTGTGATATGTTGCTGTCAGCATTGTTGCATTTCTTTGGGATGTTTCCTGTGGCTGTTTTAAATTAGAATTTAACGGTTATTAAAATTGTAATTGAAAAGCTATAAGAAAATAGGAAGAGATGACAGCTGCTCCTTCATTCACTCTCTCATCTGTAGCTTGTCAGCATTTATCACTGTAACACAGATTTAAACTACCCAACCAAAAACTACCTTGTAGATCAAACATAGGATTAAACACCACATATTTTTCTCCCTTTCTTTTCAGCTAATACAAAATCTAACAATGGATTTTTGCCAATGCAGAAGTAAAATATATCTGTTGTGAGGCAGCCCGAATTTTCATTAGCCTAACCACAAACACAGCAGCTTTGGAAAAGAAAGAGTGGAAAAAAGCCCTCAAAGACTCTCGCATGGTATGAAAGGCTTTTACATTTTAATTAGAAAAACAAGATTAAAACACAGAGCTCCTTATTACATTAATATGGTTTCATTTCTACTAATGAAGTATCTCAAGCCTAAGCAACATTTTCTTTTCTATGCAAAGAGGTCACTTCCGTTTTATTTCTCTAACCTCTAAATATAAAGTGGTTCTGTTTGTTTTTCTAACCCTTAAAGTCACAGTTACTCACACTCCAATATTCCTTCATTAAGTACAAGGTCGAGTTTTGTTGCTATAGAAACAGGAAGTCTGCATTAGACATGTAAGGCTTTGGCATTTCGATTGCATTGCTCAGGTAAGCGTCAGGTAAAAAAATAATCAAGAAATCAACTTTTATATGAAATCAGGAAGAGGTGTCTAAATACTAAAAGTATATTTTATTAAGTCAGTGGTGCATAGTAAATAACTCCATATGCAGCAGTTATAGAAAAGAAACAGCTTCAGAGATTGTTTAGTATCTATTTTCTTCTCTGGATTATCACATGCAAATGATCAGTTTCTGCCCTTTCCTCTAAAAAAGCTGGAGATGACAGAAAAATAATCCCTGCTTTAGCTGGGTGAGTGTGACTTTCAAGCAACAGCAGCAGCATATGAAATATCACATCTCTCTTGGAATGTTCTGCATATTAGGACAGCCTACTGACATTCCAACATATCTGGCTTCAATTTTATATGATAAAAGATTCAGCACTGCAGGTTTTAGCAAGCATCTATCAGTCAACCCTTTCCCACCTTTGCAGCACAGCCACCCTCCACAGCAGCTCTGCCCCAGCACCCAGAAAGGTGCCACACCAGCACTGCGATGCACCCTGGCATGAGCCCTCCATGGCTGCAACGATTTCCACCCAGTCCACATGATAAACTACCAGTTCAGGCAAAATCACTACAAGACAGAGATCGGCTTTAGCCACCCATGGCGGATTGGGAAGCAAGCTCCAGCTCCCTGGATCAGTGAAAAGGTTTCCACCTCAACTGCTTCATGGAGCATGGAACAAACCGTTGTCATACACACAAATCATGGAAATTACCATCAATAGCAAAAAACTCCCAGATACATCCATTTGCTCTACTTGGAAAATCCTGTGTGGGCAAGGAGACAGGCATGTAAATGTTTTGCCTTCCTTGTCCAGCATTTCCACTCCTCATAGGACAGTCAGAGCAGCAGATCCAGCATAGATGCCAAATTTCCCTAAGTGCCAGGCAAGCCGAAACTTGTACACAAAACAGTCCTGCAGTACTTGGGCAGTGAGACTGGACATGCCCAAGACATGTGGGACAGATTTTCTCACTGCCAACAGGCTCTCAGTGACTGTGGACATCACAAGCCCTGAAGCTGGAGCCAGTGAAACCCTGTGGCACAGCTGCTCCCTTCTGCAGGAGGTCACTGCCCTGGGCATCCATCAGCAGAGAAAGACAAGATAAAACCACAGATCAGACAACAGGTTACCCACTGCAAGTGCAACAGGCACTGGTGGCAAGGGGCACATGGATGTTATACCAGAAAGGGCAAGTTGCCTTTGCTAACAGCTTCTCTCCCTGGCACTGGGGTGGACAACCCACATGGCTGATTCCTTGGCAACAATTTTCCAGGCAACCTCTTCTGAACTGAAGATGGGAAATTTGAGTTAAAATCAGTCAAGTATGCAACAGCCTGACATCTGAAATGTTGCCCTCTGCCTTTCCCAGCCAGCTTTTCATTCTCAGCTTTTCCACCTGCAGCTGTGGAAGGAGCAGTCTGTTCAGAGGAGAGGGACATACAGACAGGAGACTGGGGGGGACTCCAGTAATACTGGGTTAACATCAGCTTATGCTGCCACAGAGCATGGCTCTGTGTAGCCCAACTCCTCCAAATACTACCAGGTGATCTGTCACTGCCATGAAGGGACTAAAAGCCACATCCCTTCCCTTCTCCCTTGATTGTACTCTTGCAAACTGGCAACAATATGTTTCAGATTCCAGAAACCCTCTCGTTTGTCTTAAAAGGCTGACATTTATTCTCAGAATATTTGCACAAGGATGAAGAACAAATTAAAGAAAAAAATAAAGAAGTTGTAAGTAATTTGCAAATAATATATTATGAGGAAAAAGAAGTTACATCACACTGCCTGAATAACTCTCTAGCATCTACTTGCCCATCTCCAGTCCCAAAACACAAAGCAATTCTTGTACTGCAGCCTAAGTGTTGGCTTCACCTGAAACTACAAGGTAGCAGCTTTTTGTGCCTTTGCAGTTTCCTCTCCCTGCCCAATTTCCATCTGTGAGCCACCAAGACTGTAATTATACAGGAGTATCCCTTGGAGAAAATGGCCAAGACAAAGCACCTGAAGTCTGGCCAACAGCATTCACACTGAAAAAGATCCCCAAGGAGACAGTCTGATTCTAGATTCACATTCAGTTTCACATTATATTAAAAAAAACCCAACCCCAAAAAACAACAACCAAACAAAATCCACCAATTTCTGACAGTTTCCCTCATAGTACTACGCTCCCCATACTCTTAATTCCCTCTGCCTAATCACCCCTGTAACATGTTCCTCTACTCCAAAAGGGAGGAAAGCAATCAGACTCAGAGAAACAAGTCCCATGCTATCACTGGAGCAGAAGAATGCTCAGGCAACACAGCTTTAGGTGCAAAATGGAGGAAACCAGAAATCCCAGTGGTGGTAGCTTCCTCCAGCACTAGGGCTGTGCTTGCCTCAGCCCCAGCAGTTGCTCAGCTCAGCCACGAGTCTTGTGCAGGCTGTGGCCCTGAGACAGGATTTTGCTTTTGGACTCTTCTTTTCACCAGAGCACAAAAGGAAATAAAAACATCTCAGAGCACTTAGTTTCCCAAGCTGTTCAGCACCTCCAGCACATCCCACCACCTCTATGCTCCCTGAGCTGATCCTTTTGGCACAATGAGCTCCACCACCTCTATCACAGTGATCTTGAAGACTGCTGGGAGGTGACCCTGTCCCTGCTGCTGCTGTATTTCCTAATTCCCACCAAGCTCTCTCAAACCTCAGGGACCTTTTCTTCCTCCAACACTCTCTGTGGGATTTGCTCTCTGCTGTAAACAAATCATCTCACTGGATACTCCTAGAATAACACGGCCCCCAAGCGAGCTTTTGGCTAACCACCCAGAGAAAATTGCAGCAAAAACTATCAATAACTCCCAGACAAGTTTGCAGCTGGCTGCTAGGGGGAGAGGCAAATAAAATCCAGCATATCTACTTATGTACACAGATTTCCACTTGGGTACTAGACACAAACTTCTAAGAGCTGGAAGCCCTACCCATGGGCTGCATACACTTCTCATCCCAATTAGCTCACTTCTGATTCAGTACTGACTGAAATGGCTCCAGTTAAACCTCTTCTGGCTGAGTTTAGACAAGGAGCACATCTTCTTGATTGTCTTGTGTAAATACAATTTATTAGGAAAGAGCAAATGAAGTAGACTGTGGAAGGAAAGGTTATCACACACACTGCAGTGCACAGACAACCACCAATTGATGTAAACACAGGACAGAGACAGAGTGAAAGGGAAGGAAAAATCTAATTTCCTCTCTGGAGAAATCCAATCCACTGCCAAGTGGAGAGAACAGTAATAGACTGAACCTCCAATGGCTTAGTAAGAAAAATAGGATTATTCTCCCTCCCCCCACCAAGCACATCAGGACAGAAGTTACTCTAAAATACATCTGTGAAGTTACTTAGGTACTCCTTCAAAGGTACTTTTCTAATTATCAATTTGGTGAGAGGTTCTTTTAAACACATACTAGCCCACTGTTTAATTAACACATTTAATATGTGTCAAATCAGTCGCCCATGCACTGACACAAGCTGTGCTGACAGGGCCATCAGGCTTGGCACCAGGGCAGGCAGCCAGCACACTACCTCAGCAGATGTGCAGCAGCACTCTTCATTTTCTAACCTGGATACATGTCCTGTGTCTACTGGATGGAGCCATCTGATAGGTAAATATCTCATCAGGACAGATATCTTTCTTACCTAAACTACATCAGATGTTCATTTGGTATACAAGGACTATGATACTGCTAAAACTGATGGTAGACAAAGTATCCTTTGGATACACGACTTAGCCTCTGCTGCTGTGACCACTACAATGTGCATAAAGAGGCACAGCATGAAAAAAGCAAACATGGTTACACCTCTCATCCAAAAAACAAGATGCAGCCTTTCCTCTCTACTTTGCACACACACGACCCTCTCCTGATAAGGCACAAATGAGTAACACACCAACCCAATTTCATGCCTTGTACTGCTCAGCTATGCCAGGATATTTCAGGAGGAGTTGTCCGAGTTGCAGACAGTCTGTAGCTACCCACAGGTGGAGGGTTTGGACCACAAACATGGAGCCAGCTTGGGTTCACGGCAGGGTGTTCAGTCAGCCCTCATTAACTTCCCAGGCACAATGTCTGTGCTGCTGAGCAGGGAGCCAGGCAGGGAAGGGTGAGCTCGGCTCCTCAGGCACAGGAGACCCTGAGCACAGGCTGCCTGACCAGTGTATGGGGTGCAGAGATGCCTGTGATCATGCTCTGGGTCCAAGCTGTCCCCCAGGTAGCATCAATGGCAGAGAAGGAAGCACGTGTCACCCCTCTGTACATCTCATGGCATCTGTACTTGCTGTTTTCCATTGCACAAGACATACACCTTACACAACAGAGGGCTGACTGCATAAGAAACCTTTAACATACCATGCTGCCTGCCATCCACAAAGTAATAAAAACAAAGAAATGTTAAATCACATTTGAGGTACTGCAGTTGCCATCTATCCTACTTCCAGAGGAAAGCAGCAGCATCTCTGCAGCTCCCAAACAATACTGATTTTTGGTGACAGTTCCTGTATGTGAATAAAGGCATTATGAAACAAAACAAAGAGAATGCCCCTGGAAACCTAAATGGCAGTGACAAAGAGCATGAAAAACTTGCAGATACAGAACATACTGATTTCAGAATAAAGATGACTTAATTTAAATGCAATTAAAAAGTTACTAAAAAGCTTTGCCATGACATATGTTTTCATATATTTTAACTGCTATCTATAAAAAAAAATTTCTCCTACCTCCAGTTTATTTCTTCCTATTCCCCTTAAGAGACTCTCCAAACCCATTCAATATTTGTTTCTTTTTGCCCAAGATTGCATAGAAATATGTCAGACTCTTTCTTGTTCCAAAAAGGTGGCTTTCTCTAAAGGAAAGGCACAACTGGTCACAGGAATATTTTGCAAATCTAACACCTCTGCTGTTCACAACAGCTGGCCCCTTTTCTCTTGGCAAGACCTAAATCATAACTGGCATCTTTTTGACAGGAACATATGAGAGAAGCTGAAATAAAAACTGGTGTGAGATGTATCAGAGGAGATAATTTTCTTTGATGCTTTAGATGAAAGGGATCTGCATCTGTATTTGTTTGTGAATTTTTAACAATATTGTAGCAACTTAAAATAAGAACAGAGAAGAAACTCAATAGCTGGAAATCTGCATGTCTCTTAATTTACCAAGTGGCAAAAAAATTATTTCAACAGCAGCTGTTTATAAAGCTCAATTTGCAACCTCCAAATGGATGATGGTTCTCAAAAAGCCAGGAACAAAGAAATAACAGCCTAACACCTTTTTGCAGGTTTATTAACTGTTTCCCAGCTCGCTGAGACAGCAGGGCAGTCCCTCTCTCCCCAGGCACTGATCCCACATGAGGTGCTCCTCCAAGCAAGATTTTTTCACCATTTACCATCATGCTGGTAGACAAGTCAATAAATGCATTGAGCCCTGGATTTGGGCACATTCTCACAGAATTGCATATTGTTAACAAGACTTTAACATGGAAACCTTCTATTAGTTGCTTAGCTTATCAAGCAGAGAAGACAAGCACGGAGAAAAACTCTAAGTGGATAACCAAGGAATGTACTTGGTGCTTTCTATGTTTTAATGAAGTATCACCTGCCCTGCAGCCCCTCCCTCAGGCCCAAGGGCAATGGCTTGTCTGAAGTACCACACACCCAGAGGCTCAACTGCAGGAAAGCACCTTGCTCCTTTCGCTTGTGTCAGCTTCATAACACTCCCTCCATATGCTTACATACACAGAGACTAAACAAAGATCTGTGTAGTTGGTTATTTAACTACCATAAATACAGTTGTAAACCCATACACATGTATATATAAACACACAGCATATACATGAAGATGTGTGTATATATACATGCATATATCACCATAAAATGGCAGTCCCGTGGTGTAAAGGAGAGCACTCTGGACTCCGAATCCCAAGGTCGCAAGTTCGAGTCTCCAACCCCTGGCAGTTCAAGCCTCCCTGACATCCGATCCCGTCAGATCTCGGATGCTCAGCAGGGTCAGCCCCGGTTAGTACCGGGTGCTGTGACAGTCCTGAGGACTTCACTGTCACTGTCCAAGCTCGCTCAGCCGTGGCAGATGGACCTTAGGACTTAAACGGTGGGGCCAGTTCTGCGCATGCTGTGCCTCATCTAAAAAATCCACTGCACAGGCTGGAAGGGCACGTGGGGAGAGCCCTTCCCAAATCTTTGTTCACAAAGTCTGGCCATACATACAACCATAAAGGCAAAAGCCCCTAATTCCTTTTCCTTCCTTGATCTCTTTGTGATGTCAGAAATAATCAGTGAAAATTAGGATGATGCCCTGAAGAACTCAGAGGACCTAAATTGCTCAGGTGGCATCACCAGAGATGAGAGATGTCAGAGAGAGCCCACACCACCACAGCACTGGCTGAAGGCACACACCAAGGGCCAGCAGAAGCACAGCCGACCTAATCAAAAGCAATTAGTAAGCCTCTTTGTGAAAGACTGTCACACATTTGGCCCCCAGGGCCACCCTTGTTTTTAAAGATTTATGCTGGGCACTCTGGATAGATATTTAATGAACACTGTGAAAGGGGAATTGGGGGGATAAGGAGCCAATGAGCTGCAGTATTTTGGGTGCTTTTAGTAACGTGTGCGTCCTCTGGAGAAGGAGGTGCCACTCAGACTAAGGGGTGACTTTGGCATTAATAGTTCTTTGTCTCTGGGATTCAGCATCAAGCCTGAGATGGGTCCAGGGAAGGCAAAGGCAGGCAGACAGAATGGGAACACCCACTCAACAAGAGAGGACCGTGCTGAACACCGCACTCAACCATTGTGCCAGAATAAGCACAAGCAAGACAGCCCCTGGTCAGATCTCCTCTAATTTTAAACCTATGGTAATACAAAAAGAAAAATGAGGCTGTAGTAATGTTTAGGTGGTGAGAAAATTCCTTGTGATATTAAAAACAGACAATGCACAGTTAGGAGGAGTACAGGCATCTATTTTTCTTTTCCATTTCCCAATGAGCTTTTATTTTCCAAGTAATTTTCTCATAAAGGAAGAAAAGATAATGTTCTAGGGGGGGAAAAAAGGAAAGAACAGCAAAGATTTCCTTTCAGTCAACTGATTTTAAAGTGGAAAAGATATGACATCCAATCTTGGGAAAAGACCTGCTTCCTGAAGCAATGGAAGTTGTATTTTTAATTCAAAATTAAGTCTTAAGTTTTTTATCACAGGCCTTTATTGTTTTTATTAAATGCATGGACTCTGTGCTGTATAGAACACTTCTCACCACTCTGTGATCATGGAACACTCTGTACATTGGCCTCTGCTTGTAGCTGGTTTGTGGGCAGTTCTACAGCAAAGAGCATAATTCAAAGGGCTCAATAAGAGTACAGAAAACTTGTCAGGGAAAGAGCATTTTCTTTTCAGTTCTCTCCAGGCATATCTGTATTTCAAACCAAGGTTCACTCAGTAGACTATCACCTGTAGTTGCACATACAGAGGTGAACACAGTGGAATATCCCTCATGTGCTGCTGTTACATACATAATTAAAATGACTTAATAATTGCAAAAGCTTAAAGCATTCCTTAGATTTCTTCCCTGCTATCTTTTCAAATACCATCTGTGAAAAGTTTCTGTCCTTAAGTACAAGATTTCTTGGATTGGTAAAATCTGACTTGAAGGTGAAGAACAATATAAGGGACATGGGCATTGCAATGCTTCCAGCATCTCGTATTTCCACGTAAATTGCTGTGCTAAGGATGTCCATGCAAACCAAACCAGACCACCCAGAAACATCCCCCAGGATTCAAAGTTTTCTGGGATCATCCCTGAAATACAAGTGAGTTTGTTCAAGATTTTCTCACAACCAAGAAGAACATGGAGCTTTATTAGTTTGAACTAAGGAAGAGAGACATATTTGTACTGAATGGATGGAAAACCTCCTATTGCTTTGCAATAACTTTGGAAAAGAGAAAATTCACTTTTCTTCGTATTCTCCTTCCATAGAGGCTGGCAAGTAGGCTGATGTCCCTGGGTGGAAGACATCCTGCCATGGGGCTATGCTTGCTTTTCTGCAGTGAAAGACATCTTTCATGAAAACTCCTGCCATTACAGAAGAGTCCAAATATGGCAACACTAGCTGATTTGTTTCAAGTAAAACTAGAATGAATTGCTGAGCTAATTAATAACACAACATTAAAAGGAAACTGAGCTCCTTGGAAAGATTCCAGCTGCAACTCAGGAAAGCGGATTTTGCTTGTTCCGATTACAACATTAGTAAACTTTGTTCACAGCTACAGCTAAAATTGTGAAGATATATGCTCATAACCACACCTTGAGGAATGAATGGCTGTTAATCTTCTCTTACCAGTTTCCAACTATTTCTCTATGCTATTTTCTGTTTCACCTCTTGAGTGGTGCTGCAGTGTACCTATGATGGTATAAAGTTCAAGACATGACCCATGGATGGAGGTAATGCTGTCTAGGAGACCAGCCAGCAGAGCCTGGTGTACAGGTATGGCCAAGGTGTACTCTTAAGGTCAGAGGATTTTAGGGAGGTTTCCTCTGTAGTAAGTTCTGTCACTAACTTTGAAGACAAATAGCAAGCAGTTTAGCCATCAAGATAATTGCATTTTTGTTTATGCCTCAATACTTAGACTACTTCTAGCACATAAATGACAACACGACTTGAGTGCTGCTTCCTATGCATGCAACGTCAGAGGTGCAGGGCATGTGGTGTTAGATTGTTCCTGCTTAGGGAACAGTTTCACATACATCAAAACCCCATCCTTTTGTAGCAGGAGTAAAATGTGTAGAGGGTTGGAGAGGAAGAGTGGCAGAAGGAAGATGGTGGTCATGGAAGATGCAAGAGAATAAACTGAAAAAGATTGTCCCAAGTTCATCATATCAGATTTCCTTCCCACACTCAGCTATAAATAAATCATTCGACTGCTTGACACAACAGAAATAATTCAGTTACTGTTTCCAAATTTTCCTTTCAGTCTTCCATAGTCAGTGAGTGAATAAGAAAGGGCTGAACTGGAAAGGTACAAGAGCTGGGCTCAGTTTTCAACTCAAGACATCTATTTACTGTGTAACCATATTCAACCACTTAAAGGAACGTGGTAAACTAGATGAGAATTTCTATCCATGAGAAAACTGCTGACTGATGAGGGGAAAAAAGGCCGTGTGGCTGATCCCGCTTTTTGTGGTATGACAAGGGGTCATTAGCACCCCACCCATGGCTCAGACACCGGCACCTCCGCAGGGCAGGTCCCCAGACCTGCAGGCACCTGGAAAATCTGAGCACATTTGTGGGTGTTTCCCCTGGCACAAGTGCCACAGAAATGTCTTAGGGACCTGAACTATTTCCCCAGCCAGGTAACCATGTATCCAGCAGAAGATGAAACACACACTCTGAAAAGCAGCACGTTGCTCAAGGGCAAAGCGTCCCCAGGGAAGGAAGGCAGAGCTCTTCACCACACTATTCACACCACAAATCTACAAGCTGTTGTCTCAAAAACTTGTGGGAACAAGGTGGAACTGATTCCTGGCTTCAAATTTACCTTTCAAGTTCCATAGCCCAATTAGGAAAACCACCTTTTACCTTACATCCAGATTTTACCAAGTTACCAGCTAAAGAACTTTATCCAAAAAGCACTCTGGGCTACATGGGAAATAAGCATAACTAAATCTGCAAGATCGATCCTTGCTGAAATGGAGACATAATTTGAAAAAGTGAAAATAATGTCCACTTATATTTCTATATGTTTACAGAAGCAGAGAAAATTAAAACTGTTCCTCTGTCTTGCTGAGTGATGTTTCTAATAAAAATTAGAATTTCTCCAGAACCCCAGAGAAAGCTACTGCACGAGGCCATCTGGAACTGGACAGCAAGCAGGTCTCTTTACACATCCCTGTCCATTTGCATGATATTCCTGGACACAGGGAAGATTTAATCACTGTTTTCTCAACTAATAAACAGGGTCAGAGCTGGAAGTACTTGAGAACTTAGAACTCAGGCTGGAACCACTGGGCACTCGGTCTGCTCCAGGTGGCTCCCAAGGGACCAGGAAGTGCACTCCTGCAGCACTGCCTGCTTCAATGCAGAACACCTAATTTAAGTTCGGGTTTTTAAGAACTCACTTTTTTTTTGCTGTTATTATCACTTTTTGCTTATTTGAACAGGAATATTTGGCTATGTATGGCAAAGTCACAATGAAATACAGAATTCAGAAATTAGAGCTACAAAATCACTGTGCAAGCAACAATTCAGTTAAACCATTTCTTCAGCCACTTGCTCACATTTATAATTTAGCCAGATGTTTCACACGGAAGGAGGAATGTAATTTCTACCAAGAGTATGAATAGACATAAGTAAACAACAACAAAAAAACCCAACACAAACCTTTCTAAATAAACTAACTTCCTTTCAAGCTCCTGCCCAAAGAGGAGGAAATGTCAAGCACTCACAAAGGCTGGGTGACGTAACACCCTGATCTTCTCCACGTGAGTGAGGTGCTGGACATCCACTACTCAGAGTCCAGCCTGACAGAACCTTAGAGGGAAAGAGCTTGCTATATTAACTCTAAAAATAACCCCAGGTTCTGAAATCACCATTTCAGTGGAAAAACCTCCATCCAGACATGACACAGCTGCAAGCTTTGCCTACATGGCACAACCTTCACCCTGAGGTGGTTTTCCTTTTAACCTGACTAGAAGCTGTTGCTCAGATCACTTTGCATCTGACACTGTAGGGCTATAAATAGCACATCCACAACACAGCCTCGTATTCACTTGCATTTGATTAAAACAAAGTCAACCAAAAGGCAGACCACGTTTGAAATGGAAACAGATGGATACAGAAGGGTTGGAGATTTAAAAGCCTGAGAATTGTTGAGCTAGTTACTCTCAGGCTGCCAGCTCCATCGCTGTCCTGCTATGTGGCTAATCACATAAACAAAAATCAAAGCAAAAAGGAGTTGTTTTTTGTTTCTTTTCTTTTTTCTTTTTCTTTTTTTTCTTTTTTGAGGGTGTGGAATTGAGAACAACACAGAAATATAGTAACAACAATACCACCACCACCCAGGGGCAAGCTTAGCTACATTAACATATGCACTTATGACTGGCAGAAAGTGATATGCAAGCTTCTAAGAGGACAAGACAGACACAGATTGAACAGAAATGGAACAAAGAAGATCATCAGCCCCTGCGTTGCCCCGGGCCAGCAGCACAGTTCACTGACAGGCTGGCTGGGAGAGAGCTAAGCCTTGTAACTCCTGGCCTTCTTTCCTTTAGGGGGAACTCAATTTATAGCCAATTTCTAAACTCATGATATGAGAAATTGGAAACACTGATATAGACTGAGTCTCCCAGTTTTAGGCAGCACAGCCTGGTTTTAATATTGACCCAGCTGACTGGCAAAGATACATCTGCAAACAGCAGAGAAGATTAAGATCTGAAGTGTGGTAGCAACTTCATTTCCAAATCCTTCTGCAACACAGGAAAACTCCCTGTGCAGTTCACCACACAGAGGAGAGCAGGGAGCAAAAAATATCCAACTTCTGTTCAAAGAAAGAAAAGCGTAGGCGTCCATGGCTTGCACTGATTTATTACAGCCTTATCTGTAGCTTACATATAAAACTAACTATAAAAGCTAGAGATGTAAAATGTTTTCCATTTTAAAAGTCATTGTACACTCTTCCTTCCTAGAAGGTACAAAGACTCAGAGAATTTTTCAACTTGAACAAATGCCTGCACAAGCATAACAAAAAGGAAAGAAATATTACGGAGGGAGAAAAAAAGAGAAAAAAACACCAATGAAAAACAGACTTGCTGTCCCTCACCTAAACACAAATGATGTAACAAGGATCCTTGCATTCAAATACAGGTCCTAAATACACAAACTCTAAGATTTGTTGTTTGGGGAAATGAACTAAAGGTCATTGAGAGGCATGTAAAATAAATAAAAATATTTGGAATTGTAGCTAATAAGAACATCTCCATGTCTAAATATTGTACATATTTATATCACATTTAAAGCTCTAAGACTAACAACTAATTGTCATACATCACACTAGATTCAACTGACTGTTAAAACAATCTTCCTTTTTTCTCAGTAGTCAATTATTCATTAACCTACTAAAAACATTCAAAGAAGGCACAATTTATTTCAGGGAAGACTAAGAAATTTAAATTATAAAGACATATGAATTTAATATTTCTTTATGACAAAAACAAAACATAAGGCAATGAGACAGTTAAATGGCCAACATCAATATGAGCTTCAAAAGAATTGTTCTGGACATTATTTTTGATATTGAAAGAACCATCCAATCACAGCATTTGCTAATCAACAGTTTCAGCTAATGAATGTATGCCCAGCGAAAGGAGAGCCTTACACTGAAAACACTCCTGCAGGCTGTGAAACAAGTTAGCCCAGACCCAAAGCTTCAGTTTTGCTTCCATTTAGTGACTGACCACACTATTTCTGCTTCAACAAAACATGCAGAATGCTAAAGGAGCCAATAGGACATTTGTACACTGTAAGCATTGCCACGTGTAACACACAAGGCTTAATTAAAACAATGTACAGCCAACCACCCGAAGAATGTGTTTCTCCTGATTACATCTCACACCAACAGGTATTTCACATCAAACAGAAGGAAAGTGTCGGTGTTCCAGCCTCTTCCTTCCATGGTTTCACACATAAACCACTAAATGACTATGTGCTACAGCATGTTAATATTTATCCACATTTACACCACCTCGCTTCTATCAGCAAAGGAACCTATCACAAAAAGGACTCTCTCTCAAAATATGTATTAGTCTCTTCCTGTTTGCTCAGGGGCTGTCAGCTGCTGGGACAGGGTAGGGCAGCTCTGTACAAACCCACAGCAATGCTTTACCCCAGCTCTAGAAAGCAGCAAATAAAAAATAAGTAAGAACACAATGAGATGGTGAATTTATCTAGGTGTGAAAGTGGCTTGTGGTACTCCTTCACTATGAAGTGGTCTGAGTTTCTCTCTCACATCTTACCAGAAGGGTAGTGGGCTGTGGGAGGAGTATTTCTTCTCCACCTCTTGACTTTTCTGACTTAAGCAGGGCAACTGCAACTGGCCCATGGATTTGGGAAATTATTTATGTGCTTCACAAGAAGGGGAAACTACACATATTTGAGTATCAGTAGGCATCAGAACATAGATGACATCTATTGCAGTCACTCTCAAAAAACTGGATAAATTTAAAATATCCAGTCTCCTAAAGATTCATAAGTTGGGCCCCACAACAGCTGAAGCATCTAAAGTTCGGATGCATAAAAGTTGATAGCAACAAGGAATATTTGATTCTGAATTCAATAGAACTAAAATATTACATTAATTAAAAACATGCCTGAAAACAGCTAACTGCAGATTCTCTGGGGTGTGATGAACACCATTGCTATTTGCTGCTGGGACACCCACAATATTTGATTCCCTTTTTTCAAAAGTGGGATTGATTTCTTTCACTAAAGTGAACTTCTCCCCTCATTTTAATTTCTTTTGCAGTGAGAACAGAAAATAATATTGGCATTAAATAGGTTTTGTGGTTTTTTTTTGTTGTTGCTGTTGTTGTTCTGTTTTTTTTTGTTGGTTTGTTCGTTTGTTTGTTTGTTTTAATAAAAACATACACAAAACTACCGTGTGCTTTAAGTAATGATAGGTAAGAGCAGACATTGGCAGTCTATGGCAAGGAGATTGTGGTCTTTTCTATAAATGTACATGACTGAGATCACCTTTTGCAGACTGGATCTGACCACAGGCTGCTTGGGAAAAGCTGTGCATACCTGTGGTGCAACGAACAGCATCCCCCTGGCACAGTGGTTTTGCACAGAAGCCAACCCACCTGAGGTTCTCATCCCTTCCCCAGGTCCTGAGGGTGCTTTGACACAGGGCAGATGATGGAGGTTATGTGAGGAACAGAGCACACAGCAACAGTGGGAGCAGGAGATGAAACAGGGAGAGTAGGAAGGGAAGACGATAACAGCAGTCAGAAGCACCTTCTCTGTAAAGTGCAAAACAAAAGCCCAAGTTCAAGACTAAACCTGCCACAACACATATCACCACTGTGTCAACAGCAAGCTGTTAAGTTATGCCAGAAAGACTATTACCCTGCATCCCTGGGAATGATGCTTGTCACCAACGCACCACAGGCAGCCAGAGGAGACCTTTAGGTTCATGAAATTTGACCCTCACCACATTCCTTAGCAGGTGAGCAACCAAAGCAGAGAGTTCCCAAACACATGTCCAAATGTAGATGAGATGAGATGGGTAGGTCTGGTTTTGTTAATGCTTTAAGAAAAGTACTGATGTCTGCAAGCATTATGGGACATTTTTAGATGAAGCACTTCATAAAAGGTCATGAAAGAGTCTACTGTTATAGTACCAACATTTTCCACACATACTGAACCTTGAATTAAAACTGATCCCTATGATAAGGTATTCACTGAGGGTATGAAGACCCAAAGCCCCAGATCTAATGCACTTTATATAGGATTAGAAAAAGCAAAGCCATGGCTAAAAAATTAAGTTCTCTACATTCCCCACTGCAGTGCATTCCCCACAAGAAGCTCACTACAAAGTGCTGTATGAGCTCCAAAGCCGACGTCTGGTGGAGCGAACATAACACCTCAGGACACTAAGGGGTTTAACATCTTTGGAATTAAATAAGGAGAGGCAATAGAGAAATAATTTCTTAGCATTTTACAATGCTGGCAACACAGCTGATTTCTGTATCTTATATTAGAAAACAAAGACATACCAATTTGCAGTGTTACATACTTATTGCCATGGGCCAAATCTGCTCCTAATCCAAAGGCACAGATCTGAGTCTTAATAAATAATCCCCAAAACCAAGCAGCCTGCCCTGCCCTCTTTCCCTCTTCCCATTTTCTTCTGTGTTAGCTGTTTGATGCTGTGTTTTCCCAAATCTAGCCTTGGCACTGCATGTATTTGAAATGCTTCAGCAACCACCACCAGATGCCTCTTTGAGAAAGGCCAGAATCTCCTCTGGGACAGCTCTTCCAAAGAGTAAGGTCGTCTTCTCTTATGTCTTATAAACACACAAAGGCAAGCGACTAAAGAAGTGAGATTTTGGAGAAGAGTAATTTCTTCTTCAGGAACCAGATGGAAGATGTATTTTTCCTGTATTCAAGGGATGCAAATGGTGCTGTAAAGGAGTTAAGACATTTCTCTTCCTAAGGGGCACCCTTGGAAATACAATATTTGCCTATTTCATTGATAAAGTCCTGCTTATTTCCAAAGCTAGGCACATGCTGGGCCTCTGCACTGAGTAGAGCCATGAAATGAGCAAAGGGATATATCCTTGTTCAGACTTCACAGTCTTCTCTTCCAAAGAAGCTGCATCCCAAGCAGCCTGGCACCCAGACCCTTCCTGCATCCAAATCCCATACACCTCAAACATTCCTTGCTTCTGTGAACATCCTTTGTACCAATTTATAGCTATGGCTAAGTTGTTTCCAATACTGAGAACACTGGGGTCTTTATTCAATCTACAAGGTGGACCTTAACTCCCATGATAGAGATGCTTTTGAATCATGTCTAAAGAGTGCTGAAATCCTAAAGTGCTCTGAAGTAAGCTGATGGTGCTATGGTGAGCCTTGACTTTGCAATTTCATTCAGATATCACAAAAAAAAATTAAATTTGAAGTCAAGGTATAGTTAAAGAATAAGAACAACACTTTAAGACTGAGACCACTTGGGTTTTTATCCCAGAGAAATTCAATGCATTAAAAAAAATTCCTATTCTTTCTTGTTAAACCACCACTTCTCCTTTCCTCACTGAGCACACACCCACACACAGAGATAAATATTTCATGACCTTTCTCATACCCAAACTCCTGACAGAGGACTGGTGCCAATCTCACTGCAAACACCACTCAAATAGTCTTCCCTGATGCAAGAACTATTGCACACCACAGGAGTCAGATGGGGGACAAAGGTAAATTTAGAAAGGCAAATACACTGAAAGACATTTCTGTTGTTGCTCTTCTGCACCCTGAAGTGACCTGGGCATTCCCAAGACGAGGTGAGAGGTGCTCCTTCTTACAAAACCAGCAGTTGATAAAAGGCTTCAGTTTCAACCTGCTGACAAGTTAAGTGCATTGCAGAGATACCTCTTAGCCCATGAAAACCTCACCTTATTTTCAGACATACTCCCTTGCCATTTACTTTTTATCTCCAGTGCTGCACTGCAATATTAGGACTAGTCTTCCTTTCTTGAAAGCCTATTCAAGTATGTTGCTTTTCATCTGGAGATAGTTCAGATACAACAGTTGGCTGACTTTTATGTTTTAAAAAAGGTTAACAAGCAAAAGCAAGAGCTGCTATGGTGGTGGTGGTTTAGTAAGTGTGGGGGAACCCTTTAAATCCAAATCACACTTTTCTGCACTTCTTCAGCTGGAATTAAATCACAGCTATTTGAGTCTCTAAATCAAATCTTTTTATTTCCATATTTGAAAACAGTAGTTTTACCATAAATCAAATTAATTCTAAAAAAATTAGACCTAAATTAATTCAAAATGCTGTTCAAGCAAACAATGGTTTGCTGCTTAGAGATTTAAAGCAAGTCAGACTGAGTTTGCAGAAGCCACAGACCAGCACTCTGAAACAGGAGCTTGCAAAAGGTCTAACTCAGCTACACTTCTACCCAAATGATCAAAATACAGTTTGTAAATTTATGTTTGCTTAAATTAACACATTACTATGGACTTTGAACTCACCACTGAAAGCAGGCTGTGGGAATGGGGAAGTTTAAGGATGTGGAAAGCTTCTGCTTCTCTTCCCTCCAGTATCCCCTATGTCTAAACTCTGAAGGCCATGGTGACCAGAAACACGAAGCCACAATGCTTCCTTTGTTTAATCCCATTGGGCAACTTGAAAGAACAAAACCATATTCTGGTAAACTTCTATTTTGCCCAAAGAGAAGATCATTTGAACAAGCTTTTGTTTCACTAATAATCAGTCTTCAAATGAAGTGCTTTTTAATTTCTTTTTCCATCCAAGCGCAGCTTGGCAAAGACCACCAGGAAAAAACAACCATTAATCAGGGAGCTGAGCAATTGTACACTGAGCCCCACAACTCCTTCAGTGAGCATGTGTACACATACAGCATGCACCCACCCAGTTCTCCAGGAATAGTGCCAAAGGAATGTGAAAACTATATTTAATTACAAGTCAACGTTTTTTCATTTACTACCAGCCAGTGATCATCCACTTCCTCTTGAAAAGCATCTTAAATAATAAATTTCTGACATTAAGGTAAAGTTTAAGCCTTTCTTTCTGAAGGAAAGAATATAAAATCCATACCCAAATCCTTGACATTCTCCATATCAAATATCTTATTTACTTTAAGATATGTTCCAAAACCGGGATTTAGAGTCAGCAGCAGAAACCACCTCATGCACTAATTAGCAGACCTACTGCAATTTTGCCCATTATGTGAAGCACTCTGCCTACTTAATTTCCTCCCTTTCTCACCAGCTAGATCTTGACTTCTGACTGACAGCCAAAACATCCAAGACCTTTGCATTTAAAAACTGCTCTGTCCATCCTTTCTTTACATACAGTAAGGATTTTTGGCTCAGATGTTGATGGTTGTCACCAGCCATGTTAAAAGACATCAAATGAGCCTTTAGACCTTGCTTCATCCAGACAGCAAAGCCTTAGTGTTGGTGTTGAGGTAAAAAAATAAATAACTTCTTAAAAGCATCAACAAACATTCAGGTATGCAAGACCAGTCACAGTTCTCTTACAACAGCCGGCCAAGCTCAATGCCGGACAGGACTTGAACAGAATTGTCCGAGGCAGGACAGCAATATCTGACTGATACAGTTACAGTGATGGATGGATGAGAAAGGATCAAAGTAATTTTCTTCTGAAGAAGGGGGATATTAAAAAACTTAAAATAGCCTTCATATGTTCTTGTGGATGCAAAGGAGATTTTTCAGAGTGAAACTGTAGCAAATAAACCTATCAAGCCACAGGCTTGCAGAGTGTCTCTGCTCCCAGAAAAGTCATCTTAAATCCAGATTTACTGAATCATAAACCCACAACCTTAATATTCTGGCACACTGTAACTATATTTTACTGATGTGATTTTTCTTGAGACAAAGAGCTGAAGAGCTGTGCAGCTATGGTGCAGTGAGGGGAGGTCTGGCCACTGTTCTAACTTCCCAAATTTTCCAAAATTATAAAAGCTCTTCCTCAATTAGTTTAGGGGGGCTGTTCATTTTACTGCTATGACATTTAATGTTTGGAGTTATAAGAAAGAATGTTCAGAAATAAAAACTCTGTATGAAGCTTTTAATGTACATTAAAGGAGAAAAAAATGGAAAAGGCTCTTACATCTCAGAAGCAAAAATCAACAGTACACAACTAAAACCACACAAAAGAAGCTAACAGGGAAAATGCAGTTACAGAGCAAATCAGGGAAATTAGTCAAGTGTATTTAAATTCACTAAATAAAATTTAAATTCACCCATGTGTGGGTTCACTACAGTTCCTCTCTTTAAAAATCCCAAAGCAGACACATTTCTCAACATAGTCTTACTGCAGGCACATTAATTCAGCTCAGTTTGGTGACCATGACACATTCTTCTCATCCTTAACTTGAAGAGGAAGTCCAAAGATAAACAAGAAATTACATAGCCTCACAAACAGCCTATTTCCAGCCAGTTCTAAAGAACAAAAGAGAACCAATATGCTTTCATTCATGGAGGGTTTGTTTTGACCTTCTGAAAAATGACAGTTTCAGACAAATGAATAACCCGAATGTACATCAGTAAATATCTGAAACGCAGAGATTTCTCTGAACTACCCAGTTTCCTTCCCAGGAGAGATATTCCAGTAGAGTAATTGGAAATTGTAAGAACAGCAATGGAAGGTGCAAGTATTTCCTTGTTCTACTGGTCTGTGCCTTACACTTAATTAAAACTCTAACTGCAAATACATCTTGATCTGAATCAACAAAATGGAGAAGCAATAGCCCAAAGTTCCCTGGGGGCCACTGGTCTGGACTTCTTCAGTACAATCCAGTGTCATGACATTCTTCTGGATGAATCTCTGAAATAGCTTCATATCTCTGAAATAGCTTTAACAAATAGTATTTTGAATTTTCTTCTCAAGATCATCTTCAGACCCCTAGCAGCAAGGCAGGAAAAAAAAGCTGCAGCCTTGATAGCCAACACTTAGAGCTCCCAAAACAGCCTAACAAAGAGAGGCTTTAAGCATATTGTAAGCAGTATATGAGAAGCCAATGAAAATGTGTAAGTGTAGAGCCCATAACATCATTTGCTGGTGTGGAACCTCAGAAACACTGTATAGATAAGAACATCATCCTGACATTTCTCTCACACCAGCACAGTATCCAAAGGGAGCCCAAAGATGGGATTGGGCTCCAAGATCTAATGGAACTGTATCATCACCTCCATTTCATCTCTTTGAGATCAGGAAACAGAGATCTCTGCAATGTTTGAGAGGAGTTATACATGAAGTGTAAAGGACATAACTCATAGGAGACTCATTTCCCTCAGGGAAGAACCCACTGAGAGACTGATGTTTGGGAAAAACATGGAGCCCTGACAGATAATGCTCTTTGCTCAGAGGATGGAGGCACATCACTGTTACTGCTGTGCTGCTCCTTGCTCAACTCAGCTGCCACACTTGGATGTATTTTTTCAACAGACCCAAACTACCTCTGGCCAACAGGTTATCTCCACCTGCACCACTGACCAAACCTCCCTCAGTCTTCACATGAGTTGGACAACCCAGCCTTTCTCAGCATAGGTTTCAGTAAAGTCTCCTGTGAACCAAGTCAGAACAGCCACCAGCCTGAGAGTTCCACACCTACATATTTAACCTAAAAGGAGAGGCTACTTCTTTTGATCTCCAGGCTGTGCTACTTCTTTTATTCAGCTGCCTTTAGTGGACTCTTCTGCTCCAACAATGGGAAAATTGCACATCACAGCAGTTTGTCCAGGAAGCTTTGAGACACACAAGCATTTTCTAGCCTGGTCAGCCCTGTAACAAAGTTTGAACATTAGAGTTTAGTTTGCAGAGTCATTAGGTCAGTCATTGCCTTGGTTACACATAGACACTATAGGGTTTTAAATGAAACCTCAATGAGCACCTACACAGGAGGAGGGTGTGGGCTGAGAGCTTGTTTACAGGAGCACTCCTTGTTCTAAAGATGTGGAAACTTGGCAATGGTGAGCTAACCTTAAATGCTTTATGAGCATTTACCTATTTACCTACTTTTAAAGCACATGCAAGTCCCTCCTCCTGCCCTTCAGCTGAAGCAGAGAACCCTCTGAAGGTGCCAAATATCAGCATGTTGAAGTTACTGGGATGGCATTGCCCTAAAACAGCGCATACAGCTGGGCCAATGGACCCTGCCCTGCAGGTCTGCCGGCCTCCCTGATGCACCACCTCTTTGATTTCTCCTTCTGACTTCCCAGATTTCAAGCCTGATAAGAACTGGCTTCAGAAAGAAGACTGAGGTAATGATAAGCAGCTACATCCAAGTTTGTGGTGTGTTGATGGCAAAAAGCCTTTGTCAATAAAGAAGGCTGAACCAAACCCCCAGAAGGCATCCATGATTCACCATGGTATACATGGTACTTGGGGCAGCCCACATTGTCTTGACCATAAACTCGGCTTTCACTGCAAGTTAGGATTCAGAAGAAGTCAGGCATCTTCTCTGTTCTGACTATGCTGGTTCTCAAGTCCTACTCTCTCTGGATGGCTTCTGCTGCCTGTAAGTAGAGCCACTAACAAAGCCTGAGCCATGCCAGGACCTTCCTCCACCTAAAGGAAAACCTTGAGGTTTTTGGCTTGCTCTTGTGTGACTGAATCTGATGGGCTCAAAAGTGATGACAGCACAGGAAAAAGAAGAAAGCAGTAAGGCAAGGAAAAGGATACACTGTGACTGAACAGGCCACATTAGTTGACTTTTCTTAGGATAACAAACTTTAAAAAAAAAAGTTAAGTTACATGGAGTGACAAGCACCTTGGCCTGAAGACACAGAAAATTTAAGGCGAAGTTGGAAATTCAGAGTACTGTTTCTGACTGTGGTCTGTGACAGAACCATGCAGCAAGACTTCATTCAGGATATTTTCTTTACAAGGCAAGTCTCCACCTGATGCAGCCACAGAAGACAAACTACAGAGCTGCTTTTGAACTACAAAGCCAAAGAAAAGATACTCGTAAAGGAGTATATTCATGGCTCTTGTGGGAGCTGTCACACCTTCAAGACTGAGTGCTCTGTCCTCCTTGGCACACGAAGGAGACTTGTCAGTGTGTTTTAAATGGCTTGGCTCTGATTAACACTAATTTAATATGTCACTGACTTGAGTAAGCTATGAAACTTGTATGAAAGAACCACATCCAAAAAGTTTAGTTGGGATCTGTACTCCCCAAATTAGCTACCAACCCATTAGAAACATCCCTAATTTAGCCATGGTGCAACAAGGCCAGACATTGATCTCCGATGTTGCTAGTCCTAGCAATTACCATAAGATGACTCTTCTCCTACATTCTCTACTTGTTTTCTAGTGGCAAATTTGGCCTGAAGAGTATAAAAGCAGTTAATGTAGAAAATGAACAGAAAGCTGCAATAAATCAAAAAGAAAATTATTTTTCCTTCAAATCAAGGTGGTTTGATAGTTCAGAAAAAAATCTGCAGTTAGTATGTACAATATGAGATTATATGTATTACGGAGAAGAGAGAATGTGTTGGCAGCACAGAGAATGAAATGATATGGGCAATTTGGCTGCCAGCAGGAAAGATTGTTTGGATTAAATAAAACGGAGTATTAAATGTTTGCCTGTGCCAAGAAAGCTTGACCCTTGCTTTTAAGAAGGATATATAAATTGGTTCAACAATTTAACAAAGTTTCAATTATGCAGTACTTAATGCCTGGAAAAAACCCCCAACAGAACACCTTTATACTTGCTACTTACAAACTCAGCTGAATCCCTGCAAGAGTGTTTGCTCAACACTCTGAGCACTGCAAATGCAACACCAGGAAGAATTTTTCCCTCCACTTCTGCAGGGGTTCTCTGTCCTCTGCAGGATTCCTTCAATACTGTCACAGACTATCAGTTCTGTCTGGCACAGGGCAAAATGAAAGCTAAAACAAAGTATTTTCCCCATTCCTTCCAAAGGCTTAGTGGTATGGATAAGCTAGCAAACTGAATTTCACTTCAGCACCTTCGAAGAAGCTTAAAATAAATACCCTACAATAACACAAGGAGAAAGCAGTGCTCTTTGTAACAGTTTGGTGTGGTGATGCCCAGAAGAGCAAGGAAGCTTACACCACAAGGCAAATCCCATCTGATACTTGCATTTCTGCATCAATCCTGTCAGTCCCAGTCCTTCTATTTATACAAGTGACTATAAGCATTTACCTTGTAGGAAAACCAGTGCTGCCTTATGGAAATAATGAACACTTCAGTTGGAGACAGAGCACAAACAGGGAACCAAAATTAAGAAAAATGAAACTAAAGAAAAAAAAAACTGGTGAACTAACATGCTTTGTCAAGTTGGCAGGCAAGTGACCTTGTCTTCCTTGTGCTCCTCCCCTCCCTTACAATTATCTGATTTCACTGCAGCTACTGCTACTTCACATAATGCAATGTGTCACCCCTGTGCTCACAGGTACATGATGATTACTAATAAAAAAGGCATGAGAAATTAGGTTAAATAACAGAGACTCAGTATGCAAGATACCAGTTTTTCACAATGCAAATTATTTGACAATAAACACAGAGAAACATATTGCAGCTATGAGCAAAAACCCCACAAACCCATAGCCAACCCACATGCAGTGGTTTGTTTGGGAAACTTTTCTGGGGTTTTTGAGTTTTTTGGTAGGGGGTTTGTTTTTTTTTTAAGAGTTTTTCTTTCTAACTTGCAAGAAAACTTGAAGATCACAGTTTGCTGATGCCTCTCAGTTATGACCCAGAGCTACTCGTGCTGCCCATACATAAACAACTTCCAGTGGCAGAGAATCTAACCCTGGGTAAGATGCAATTGCACTTCATCTGCACCTCAGCCCTACATGAAGAAATCTGCCAATTTGCAACCAGTTACTTCTGCAGGCTTACACACTGCTGGGAATGAGGGATTTGCATATCACATCAGATCACTGCTTACAGGCCAGCATGTGAACTGTAGTGTAACAACACTGTAAATTTTAAAGTTACAAGAATGGAAGCTCTTAATTGTTCCCACAGTCAGCCTGCCTGCATCACATCTGGGCTACAGTTTGGACTGAAAGAAGTTAAAAAAGAAAAAAGAACAAGGTTTCATTTTCTGAAAGGCAGTCCATAAGAAAAGCAGGTAAGTTTAAGGAAAGGCTTCATGTTTGAAATTACACACTCTTCCCTCAGAAGCTCTTCCCAGTTTTAATGAAGGCGGAGTGGAACAAACCTGAAGAGCAGGCAAAAAATTAAGCAAAACTACAACAAAGTTTGGTCAACATCCCACTGATTCCTGCCTTTTAAAAAATCTGAATGATGCTGCAATCCATAACATTATCCTGTTACAAGAGGAGAGCACAAACAATTTAGATCCTTGCAGGAAGTACAACTCTTCAGAGTCACTGTGTCACAGCCCTGCACGCATGGAGTGCTCTGACCCTCTTGGATGCAGCTACAAGTGCTGAGAATTCAGACACTTCTCTTTCACCCATCCCTTTGGGCCACATGAACAGTAATGGACTCCTGTATGGAGCTAAAAGTGACATAAAACCAGAGCCTTGGCAAATGAGCTGGTGATGGGGGGGAGGGGAAGGGGGAGCCTATGTTTATTTTACTTAGGGCCTATAATGCTTGTTTTGCTCATGCTTATTCTACTTATGCTCATTTTGTTTATGCCTATTTTACTTATTATTATTTACCTAGGATAATACTTATTTTCTTATTTTACTTATGCTTTTATACTTATCATGGAATTGCTTAGATCACTGTGTAATATGTAGCAAAACCCACTCACTGTCCTTGAAGGTGCGATACCAAGAGGCCCAGGCCAATTAAAACAGCCCGGATACCCCATGATAAATCAGAAAACACATCAAAAGAACAAGATAGGTCCAATTAGACCAGCAAAAGTTGCCAACAAGACTGGTTTGAACCAGTTCTGAGCAAAAGGTAAAAAATTCACAGGAGGAAGACGCCTGACTTCATCCCTAAAGATCCTCAAAGACCACTACTCTGAAATACCAGGAGGAACAGCACAGGTGCAAGAAGGAGTGGCTTGAGGAGGAGAAAATGGAAATCAGTTCTTGAGACTCATTATAATAACCTTGCCTTCTCTAAGAAAATAATGTTTATGCATGAAAGAAAAATAAATATGTATAACTTACTTGCATATAAACCCATTGTTAACTCAACCAGGTGCGCATGTTTTTGGAGGAGCTATCCCCCATGTGCCCTGGACCAGAATAAACATACCTCCTTATAACCCCACTGGATTATAAGGTTTTTATTCCGCAAAACATTGGAACACTGAGAGCAAGAAACCCAGCATAGATCAGACAAAGAAGTGCCTGAACTCAGCAGGTGGTCAACAGAGGTAAATGTAGACTCCCACAGTTTGAAAAACTACAAGCAATGGACCAGACCAAATCAAACAACTACAGCATTGTCTCAGGACACAAGATCGTATGAAAATGCAGAAGAACCAGAAAGATGTGTAAATTGCACAAACAGAAGGTCACCCACCAAACCTAAAGCATACCAGAGCCACAGCAACAGGAGATTACAATGACAACTACTCAGCTCTTGACAGAGTCAGCAACATAGGACTAAATTTTTTCCCAGGTGAAGTACGTAAAGACAACTTCAACTCTAATAATTTTGGGGAAAAAACATGTGTGCTTACTTTTCTAGTTTCACATGAGGTCTCTTCAGTATCTCCCAGGTTAAGTATAATAATGAGAAAGATCTGTGGCTTCCACTGTACGCTCTGTATAATGGTCTTCCCCTTTGCAGAAAGTTATTGATATTTTATTTGCATATCTATCTACATCCCCCTGTTCTCCTTCCTCCACTCTTATTTTTCTGTTTGGGAATCAGACTCTCTTGCAATGTGGAAACCAAGATACTGCCAAGAGGCATGCCTGAATATGAATGAATTCATCAAAAATGAAGGAAGCCTAAAATATTATCACAACCTGAATGCTGCAAATAAAAGTTTCTTATCCCCAAATTAGCATATTTTCCAGCTCTCTGTATAGCTTTCTTTTCCTGTGATTGCTTCAGATGAGCTCTGCATCATGAGAGATATTGGTACCAAGTGCACACAGAACAACTTCTCAGGAAAAGACTTGTTCCACACTTCCCCCAACCTTCCCAAGTATATCTAATACAAATCCTGTCCAAACTCAGATTTTCATTTAAGACTTAAATTAATTCTCATTCTTCAATGAGAAGTCTCCTCTCTTGTTTTTTTCTTTAAAGTTTCTGTTAAAGGCTTCTTAAAATTATTTAAAAACAGATCAAGCAACTTCTAAATTTAGAGTTTTTGCTCAGATGATCTTCCAAAAATATTCACATACATTTTTCTATTCATGTCCTTGTCAAAGTTACTTGGAAAATAATTAGCAGGATCTTCTTTGTTGTGGCTGTCTAGGAGCTATATATACATGCAGAATGGTAGAAGTTTCCTGGGTCATTTCTAGTTCATTCCATTTCTGGCTCTACAAATCCCCACCCACACAATGATTATTATTAATTAATATGAGAGAGAGAGAGAGAGAGAAGTGGAGTCATGGGGAGGGGAGAACAGAGAAATGCACAGAAAAGCATCTTCTTAGTAGGAAACATTCCCCATTACAGCTTCAAGTATATTAACTCCTATTCTGAATGCAGACTGACTTCTATTCAAGCCAAAACACTTCTCAGAATTAAATCACACCACTAACATCTGAGCTTGTCATCAGTTAAGGCAAGACCTTCAGGTTCATGAGGACAAAGATATTGCCTGAAGCACTCCTAATGACAAACAGAGAGAACAGACTTAACAGCATTGAAAAAACCCCTGCAAAATGTGGTTCTTGAACTCAGCCTTTCCACAACAGCATTATTAAAGACCAAAACAAACAGGAGTGAAACCTCATCACTCACTCATTCTAAAGCTTTCAACACATCATTCACCTTTGCTCGGAAATGCAGAAGATGCACGCCAGTGACCATGCTCTAGCAAGAAAAATCGAGGCTCTCACCTCCTTTAAAACAGAGTTGGAAAATAGACTGTTGAACAGAGACGGTCAAGAAAAGAGAATCTGAGAACTAAAGGAGGAAGCCATCAATTTTCAAATGCTGGTGGAACAGATTCAAGCATATATGCATTCAACAGCTGAAAACAGAGCTGATGCAAGAAGGGGACATGGAGAAGGTTGGCATCTCAGCAAAGTCAGATATACGCATTTACAGGACAAACAGAGAGGAGAAAAACAAATGAGAAAACCTGGAGGAGTGATAAGACAACAGGAAGAGGCTCCAGATTTACAGCACTATTAACTGGCACTGCTGTTATCTATTGCTAATACAGACTAAAGTCTATTTCATTTAAGCCACTAAAAATGAGTACAAGGTTGACGAATGCCTGGCATCATCCTTGTGTAGAAGGTGCTGATATGCACTGAGGCAGCCGCCAACACTGAGCTAATTGAGACTCTGTGGTCTTTTCCCAAGACCATGACTATAATTTTAGCTCATTACAGCTTGCACTGGGGTGTGCTCAGTTTACATCTTTGCATACTCTTTTAATATTCTGATGAATAATTTAGTTCCAATGACAAGCCCTTTCGCATCCAGGCATTTTTTCCTCAAGACTGTTGATGCAGTCCCAAAGGATTGAACTGGAAGGCACTCGGTTGTGGCTGTCAGCTGCTCCTCCCTCCCTCATCTCCTCATATTTTTTGCCTGTTTTGTAAAAAAAATGCAGAATGCAGAACACAGGTCAGCTTAGGACCTACAGCAAGATTCATGGTGGAGCTGAAGAACAAGGGAAAGGCAAAGTGCTTTTACCTCCCTGAAAAGCACGCTTGCATTATTCATCTTCCCAAACACCCTGCATGCATTGGAAGGTTTGCATGAAGCATGCACAGAGGGAGTTCACTGAGGACTCAGCTCCACTGGGAGATAAGAAGCAGACCTGTCAGGACCAGCCCCGAGGCTGCGGGGTTTCCTCTTTAAAGCAGTTTCCAGCTGTGCAGACAGGTTCTGTCGTGGGGGTGGCTGCCTTACTGACGGCCTCACTGGCGACATTTCCACTGGATCCACTCACAGGTGCTCCCTGCATGTCCATCGCTGGCACCTGGCTCTTTCAATTGCCTCTGGCACCCCCTCCCAGTAGGGTGTGTTACTGTGCAGATGACAGCACATGCTGTCATTTGATTTAGCAGTGAACCAGCTGATTTCTTGCACACACAGAAGCAAATCCTCTCCTGCAATGCACAGGAGAGAATCCACCCACATTCATATGGCCAGGACAGAAAAGGTGCTTCAAGGGCATTTTCTTATTTTAAAAAGAAGGTACTATTACAGTGACACTTGGTATAATGAACACCCTTCCTCCTCAGATTCTGAGGTAAACTCGATTTTCTCCTCAAATGGCATGGAAAAGAACCTCATGAATACCCAGTCTGCCATCTCTAGCATTCAAAATAATTCCTTTCCTGCTTTAGTCATCATCCTGACCACAAGACAGGTCTGTACTATGGCTGTTGAAGTCCTTCACACGCAGAACGCACATTTCCTGCGACATGAAAACTATACCACATTTCCAAATAGCATCACAGGTTGTTTACAGAGACAGGCTGACTAAAGATATTTTTATCCTCATCTCCCAAGACCAATTTATAATTAGTACAGCCTTTGAATAAGATGCACTTGCAGCACAGTATCAACATGCTGACTCAAAACAGGGCTTCTTGTGTTGGTGGCCTCCCAGGACAGTTATTCTCAATGACTTTTGGTACAGAGTGCTGGGCCACAATGATACAGACACAGGCTGGCTGCAGGGCACAGCATGGCCAAGGAGCTCTGCAGTGAAGGAAAACACCTTGCAGGTGGAGCTGCGAAGTTCCCCAAGAAGAGGTATTGCTTCTGCAAGAGGACGATGCCTCTGTACCATTGGCCTGACATCAAAAATGATTCTTCCGTTTCATGGATATCCTTAGACTCGCTTTGCTGAGACATCAACACACAGAAGCTGCTGTGCAGAAACGCTTTCATGGCACTGACAGCCAGTGAGTTTCCATGCAGTTCACGTTCCAGCATCCCTCCTGTACCCCCAAAGCCTCCCTGCTGCTCAGCTCAGAGGGTGCTGGCAACACAGATTCCCCTCTGAAGCATCCCCCAAGTGCAGAGTCTCAAACACAGGTGGCTGCCATAATGCTGTTCACAGCATTCAGATACAGCACTCCAGCTAAACAAAGGCTCTCTTGTGCTACTACTGCATGGCCTGAAATGGGGTAAAAAGCGCATACCATGGGATATGGCTGCCAGGAAGTTAGGGAGAGGCATGAGGGGGTAGGAAAGCAGAGAAACAGAGCCAGATGAGGGTGAACAGCAGGCAATCCAGACCGAGCTGTCTACTTTTCCCCCCAACTTGGTTAGAGTAAAATACCTAGGTACCCATACAGCACTTTCCTTGCCTCTCTGTATTTCTGAACAGGAGAGCTTAAGAGCTGTAACAGAGCAAGGGAAGCCTTTGGGGTCCTACCTGCTCTGCAGTGCTCCTCCAATGAGACCTCCCACTCCTCTGGGAGCAGGGAAGAAACAGGCACCACTCAAAGGGCAATGACTCTTCCTGCCCCCCTCCAGAGGGCAAGGGAAACAAAGATAAGGCAAACCTTTCAAGTCCTGTTTCTGGGGCGATGAAGTTATAAGCCTTCTGTTTACCCAGAACCATCGATTGCCAAGGTAGATAGTTTCACTCAGCAATTAACCTTCCCAAATAAAGCTACACAGAAACACACAAAAGAAAAAGCAAGGAGTAGAGTCCATAGACTGCAGTGACATGAATTCTCCTCTTCTTAAAAAAGAAAGTCTGTGGGCTTAAATGTGAGGAGAAATATTTGTGACAACCTAAGCAACCCTCCCAGACATAATTAACAGCCTCTTTTTATTCAATTATAAGGTCACCAAGACTTCACCAGCTTTTGCTATGGAAAAAAAAAAGCACCAGAAACTTTACAGGTGAAACTCACACAAAGTTAACTTGGTTTCCTGAACTCCTTTGGGTTCAAATAAGCAAAACTACTGCCCTCAGGACAAACAAAGTTTGACACCTGCACCCTTGGCACTCTAGGACACCTTCAACACAAGTGGGAAACCTAATCCAAAGAGCCATTGCAGTGAACTGAGAAACAAACCTTGTCCAATGGGAACTCCTAATTACGTGTGCCCACACTCCTAATAACAAAATGCTGTCCTATGTCCATAAATGAGGCATTTCCAGACTACTGAAGGTCATCCCCCTATGCTAGCTTTGCCCTCCCACCAGGCAAAAACTTGCTCTGTTCTGCTGTCAGTTAACCAAAATTTAACATGATCATCTCCTAGAGCTTGTTCTTTTATCACCAAACAACACTGAATTCTGCAAGCAAACCCCCTCATGTTTTCAAGGAAAGTAAAACATTAGGTGCATATATGCAAGAGAGAGCACTTAAATCTCCCATACATGGGGCAATGCACACTTCTGGGCTGTAAATCAAGGTTTCGAGCCTTAAACCAGCCTTTGGTGCCCCAAAACCAACCATTGCATCACTTTGCCTAAACCTTCATGACTATAATAACAATGAGAAAAAATCCCATGGAAAACACTGGCCAGTTTCCAAGATAAATAAATAGCTATAAGCTGAGAACAGCTCTAATGGTAATTACAGACAATAGTAAGTTGTGGGGTACACGTGGAGCAGCCAGGGAGAATGGATAAACTGACTCTCTCTAATGCAAAAGGAAGCAAGAGAATCACCTTATCCCCCCTACAATGAAGATAGGCTACATCCAGAGCAGTATACGAGTTATTTTATAAGTATAGGATGTTGCCTCAAAACAAACCTCTCATGAATCTGTCTATGCTGTAAATAGAACTGGCTCTCTAAGAGAAGCTGTGTCATCCTCTTCAGCTCCTCGAAAGAAGAGTACTTGAGCCTCTGCTAGTCAGCTTGGTTTTCCACATCACCAACATAACTAAATTGTGAGCTATTAGGATTTTGGTTTGATTTTATGCAATTATTCCTTGGAGACAGCTAAATTTTAGAGAATAAAAAATAGTAATTATCTAATTAATTTACAACACAACCCCCAGTATTTTTGATGACTTAAAGTGTCACTACTACAGCAACAGTCCAAGTTAAATTGTATACATCAGCAATCCTAGAAATTTGTGTTCAAACACAGTTAAAATGAAATGAAGAGCCTTTTATTTCCTATGATCTCTGTGGGAACAGTCATGACTGTTCTGATGGGGCACCCTTGCATTAGTGGTGGATATTCTGCTGACAGAAATGACAAAAAGAAGTGCTCCAGATTGAAAAATAGTACCATTTTTCCTAGCCAGTACTCATTGTATGTGCAGTTAACAACAGCACCACAGGGAACAAAGAAGCACAGGCCTGGTTTAACTGATTTTCTTTGTTGCTTCAAAAAGAAGTTGCCCACTGGTGAGGCTGGGCAGCAGCCATACAACTGAGCTGTTCTATTCCTTCTAGACAACCTGCACAATGTTGTTTGGAGACAAGAATGTTTCAACTGAATTAAAAACAGTTCAGTGAGGCAGAAAAATACAACCTTTTACCTCTGGAAACCTGTGTTAAAAACATTGTTTCAGCCATGGAGGTAAACATCATGTGATCATAACTGCATAGGCTGTTGCAAATAGGAAACAAGACACCACCCAAGGAAGGTTTCATTTAGATGCAATTGGAGGTGCTGAAGAGGCCTACAGAATTTAAACTCTGCATATATGAAAAAATTAAATACAAACACAGCAGGGAGGGGATCGATTCCAAGGGCCACTAAGCCACTCCATGTAGTACTTGGAAACAAATCTTAGAAAGCAAGACTCTTCACCTTTTGTCTCTTGCCAATCTTTGGGTTCCAGAAATAAATCATTGACACAGAATCCTCTTATTACTTGTTTCTACCCTAATTTTCCTTGTCCTTCCCTCTCCCCGATGTACAGATGCAGCTTCAGCAGCTTCTATTTTCATTCCTTCTGATTCATCCACCCTCCCATTGGGGTATCACTGCATTCAAGGTTAGGAGGGCTTGCTTAATTGACTGCCCCAAAGAAATTGCCTTCAGCAAGACACTTTCTTCTTAGAGGCACAAAAGCTCCCTTGTTGCCTCTGCCACCCTCCACACTTGTTAGCCAACCTCCCAGCCTCACTTCCCTTTCCCTCTTCAAGAAAGGGATCAAAAATGCACCAAATATGCTTTAAAGCATAGCAGACATTAGCCTTCACCCCATCTTGCCTAGCGTGATGCTCAACATACAACAACTCCCTGCAGCGCTCCAGGCTGGGCACAGAGTGGCTGGAGAGCAGCCAGGCAGAAAGGGACCTGGGGGTACTCATTGACAGGAAGCTCAACATGAGCCAACAGTGTGCCCAGGTGGCCAAGAAGGCCAATGGGATCCTGTCCTGTATCAAAACTAGCGTGGCCAGCAGGCCCAGGGCAGTGATCCTTCCCCTGTACTCTGAGTTGGTGAGGCCACACCTTGAGTGTTGTGTTCAGTTCTGGGCCCCTCAGTTCAGGAAAGAGATTGAGGGGCTGGAGCAGGTCCAGAGAAGAGCAGCAAGGCTGGTGAAGGGACTGGAGCACAAGTCCTATGGGGAGAGGCTGAGGGAGCTGGGGGTGTTTAGCCTGGAGAAGAGGAGGCTCAGAGGTGACCTCAGCACTGTCTAGAACTACCTGAAGGGAAGTTCTGGCCAGGTGGGGATTGGTCTCTTCTCCCAGGCACTCAGCAACAGGACAAGGGGGCACGGGCTCAAGCTCTGCCAGGGGAAATTGAAGCTGGGTATCAGAAAAAAATTCTTTCCAGAGAGAATAATCAGGCATTGGAATGGCCTGCCCAGAGAGGGGGTGGATTCCCCATCCCTGGAGGTTTTTAAACTGAGATTGGACGTGGCACTGAGTGCCATGATTTGGTAAATGGACTGGAGTTGGACGAAGGGTTGGACTTGATGATCTCAGAGGTCTTTTCCAATCCAATCGATTCCATGATTCTATGATTCAGATGGAAATTCTTCCTCATGATTTACCCATTGGAGCATTCACAACATGCAATCCATGGCAGGCAATCACTTGTCTTTAATGGAAATCAGAAGGATGAACTGGGCAAAGCATGGCACTCTGTATTGATTCTCCCATGTGACAAAGCAAGAACTCCTCATTTCAGAGGACACTAACAGGAAACCTAATAGGATCTTCACAAACAAATGGGAGCAGACGAGCATCCCACTTCATCCTCCTTCCACTGCTGTAGACACTATGTACTAATTCATCACCTTTCTACACCTACAAGACAGAACAGGAAAAACACAAAGCACACAGGCACCAACAAACTGCAGTGTCTGCTGACAGATCCAACACACCAGCTCTCACTCCAGAAAGCATGGGAAAGGCTCTGCACAGACTCGGCCTTTCACATGGGGAAAGGGTTTATCCCCCAGACAGAAAGATTTGTGTTTAGAGTATGAGTGTTTTCCCACTCCCAGCTAAATGCAGGCATGTAGCAGCCCTTTCAGTCATCCACATGCCTTCTTTCATAGCCTAGTTCAGAGAAACCTGCCATTTGCTATTGCTAGTTGTTAATGGACTAGCGCTTCAAGCTAATGTAAAAGAGATTTGCAGAACAGCGCAGAAGGTTTTATGTCTGAACCTGGCAGCAGAGAGGAATTAAAAATGCTCTTTATGAAGACATACGAACATGTGGTCAAAGACAGAACAAGCCCTCTGCAGCAGGTTCTTGTGATATCACTTTGCTTTCAGGACAACGTGGTAGACAGGGAGATGATAAGAGTGCATTAATCCTAGGCAAAAAGCCTGCAGCTTCCAAAGGCTAAATTAATTATTAAACCAGCAGCAATAAAAATATTCAGCAGTTCCAGACATATACCTATACTATAGGCAGATAAATGCTCCAATAACCTTGTAGTTCAATTTATAGATTCGCTCCCTCCTCCCTGCAGGCACCAACATAGGCAGTTTAAATTCCACCATTTTCATCAATTTCCATTTGTAAAAATAAATTAGAAAATATAACCAAGAGGCACGCTGTACAGAGTAGTAGTATTTTTCTCCCTCTTTCCATGTTCTCTCCTCTCAGCTCCTGTAAGACTAGACTATGATAATTTCAGTGACCAACAAAACCAAAGCAGGGATCATGACGATGATTAAGAGCTTTTAAATGCATCTATTTTAATTTCAAACAATTGGGATGACAGATACTGGGAGATTAAAGATTAGACTTGTTGGAGTTTGAACTGACACTCCTTAACACCCTCGCCTTTCAGAAGGCAGGTTAGTCACTAGAACACCTGAAATTCAGATATTCAGAATAGGGATGGGCACATGTGCCCTCATGTCATCACAATTCTGAGGTTGCCAATATGCACATGCAAAGATCACTCAGTTTTGTGAGTAAAAGCAGAGTATATCCTGTGTTTGAATGAGGAATAGTTGTTATGAACTAGTAGGAATTAGGTTTCGCCTCAGCATATTTAACCCAATTGAATTCCCAACTACTTCTCTATAGCCAGGAAACGCAAAAAAGCAAAATAAAGTTTTCCAGCATTGGCTGTGCATCACTGAGTTGAGCAACTCCAGCTAGCAGTATTTAACTTGGTTAAACGAAAAAGCTGATAGGGAGGCTGGAATCTCATCAACTCCTCAACAGATTAATTTACAGTATTGTCTCTCAAAGGTAGGAGTTTGAAGTGCCTGATGTGTGTATCACTATACACTGTGTGTATTAAACAGGAGAGGACAAACAATAGCCACGCTGGCTGTCCTCCAGTTAATCATCCTGCTTTGTGACTCAGATTCATCTGTGAGCTGCTGTTGAAAACCAATTGCTTATTTAATGGGGTAGAAAGATGAAATCAATTTCAATATGCATCTCCAAAGTGTCCCTCTTACGGAAAAGTGCTGCCAGAGGGAGTGAGAGACACATTGCCTTCAGATTGTGCCAGTTTCACTTCCAATTTGCTATCCCTACTGGTGCCTAATTTTAAAATTATGTGAAGAAAGAAACTGTAGCTTCACGTAAACCAAAACCATCTCTTTGGTTCACAGCATTCCCAAGATACAGACAGAACTTCTCCCTGGCCTCCAGGGAGGTGACAGCCATGCACCCAAATGAGCTTAGTTAACACTGACTCATCAGGTGTTTCATTAAGGAGCTGTGTCAACCAAGAAACCAAATGCAGTGAGCAATGCCTGCTGCACCCTCGGGAGAAGTGGTGACTTCTGGGGTGGAGGACTTCTCAGGGACAGATCACACTGGTATGGCTGGGAAAGTCAACCCAGGCCTGTCTCCAAACAAGCAAAAGCCATTAAGTGGCATTGCCAGGAAATCAGAATCAATAGCAAGGCAGACACACACAGACACATTGTGTGCTTTTGTTCAGGTGAGGAGCATTCAAACCGGATCAAAAGGGATTTGCTGACTGCACTGCATCCCATAATCTTTTTCCACACCAACACTTAAAGGCAATAGCACCATTTGGGACTTTACCCTTTCTTCCTCTTCTTTTTTTTTTAAACAAAAATAGTTTCCTAAGCTAAGAAATAATTCAATTTTATTTTCCAACTTGGGAATTAAAAAAACCTGTATTATAAGGGGAATTTAGGAGTTTTGATTTTGCTGTTGTGTTTTTTATTATGATTTTATGACCAAGTCCACACACACACAATTTACATGATCCTTTGCTAACATAATAAAGCAGAAAACAAAAAATTTTTGCTACTTTAGGAAAGCATAAGACAGACCACAGCCTGGACCAGTGGTGAAAATCCCATAACCTGTACTCAGCATTGATGAGGCCACACCTTGAGTATTGTGTTCAATTCTGGGCCCCTCAGTTCAGAAAATATATTGAGGTGCTGGAGCGGGTCCAGAGAAGAGCAACAAGGCTGGAGAAGGGACTGGAGCACAAGTGCTGTGGGGAGAGGCTGAGGGAGCTGGGGTTGTTTGGCCTGGAGAAGAGGAGGCTCAGAGGTGACCTCAGCACTGTCTAGAACTACCTGAAAAGATGTTGTAGCCAGGTGGGGATTGGTCTCTTCTCTCAGGCAACCAACAGTAGGACAAGAGGGCACGGGCTTAAGATCTGCCAGGGGAGGTTTAGGTTGGATATCAAGAAGTTCTTTACAGAGAGAGTGGTCAGGCATTGGAAGGGCCTGCCCAGGGAGGTGGTGGATTCTCTGACCCTGGAGGTTTTTAAAGTGAGACTGGACATGGCACATAGTGCCATGATCAAACAATCAAAGTGGGGTTGGATCAAGGGTTGGACTTGATGATCTTGGAGGTCTCTTGAACCCAACTGATTCTACAAACCCACAACACACCCTCCCCAATGCTTTCCAGTCACATTTCATTACTTTGTGGCTGTCATACAAAGAAACATTCCTGTGTCATGCAGGTGCCTGTGCACAGGTCTGTGTACCTGCTGGCCAGGCACTGCACAAGGCATGGCTTTACACTCCATTTTGGGGTGCCAGCCCATTTCTTGCAGTTATTTTGAAAGCAAACATTCTCAAAGGCATGGCTTGCTCCTGCTCTGTCCCTCACCACAGCACCACCAGCAGTGTCGGCGTGCTTAGTCCTGCTAGAAGCCAGGCAATGCAAAAGGTCAGTGGACAGTTTTCCAGGGCATTAATGCTCATCCTACAGCCCTCTGCCTTTTCAGCCAAAGGCTCCAGGTCCACAGAGAAAATACTTGGTGTTACAGCAAGGAATTTCTGTTGCTTAAAACAACCTTGAGAGAACATGCATACACAAGTCTCCTCTTATGTCACATGCAACACTTTAACATTGCAAAAAGAACCAAGCACTCAAGTACAGCAGAATCAAAAAGGCTGTGTTATCTCCTTGTTGACTGGCTGCCTGATCTCATACCATTTTTATCATCACATAAGTAAGTTTGCATTGTGTTTCTTCACCACACTGTATTTAGGGATAGGGTACATAGAAAGATTAAATGTTTCTAAGTCCTGCAAAAAGGATACAAAAGAATTGAAAAAAATCTGAAGCCAGCACTTGGGAACTTGTTTCAGTAAATTCCAGCTGTGTGCAAGATAGCAGGAGCAGGGTTAGCCCCACATCTCTCAACTTTGACTTCACAGCTCACAGGCTTTCCAGGCGCTTCCAAAGAAAAGCTCTGACTTTTCATCCAGAGGCTTTGGACTACCACTCTCAGTTATTACAGATGGAATGAATGCAGGAAAGAATACTCATGGGGCTATAAGTGCAAAATCATGTGATAGTAATGTCTGCAGATTTAGTGAGCAATCGCCTCTTCCACTAAACATCCACGCTGCATACAACTATCACCAAATCAGAGAATATGTTGAGTTGGAAGGGAGCACTGATCATCATGTCCAACTCAGTCCAGCACAGAACCATCCCCAAAAGTCACACCATGGGCCTGTTTCAGGCCATTCTGGATTACAATGTTTTCTGTAAGCCAGTCTCTGGTCACTAAGAATCAGAGGAAGAGATATGAAGACACTGCATGGGAGACTATGCCAACAGTAGATTATATTTGCTGTCTGTGTGGGATGGGGAGTTTTTATCTCATGAGAAATTTTAGTATTTTGACATCTGCTTTCACCTAAGTCTATCCTTGTTGCTTAAGGGTCCCCATGATACAACAGACTAGTTTGCAAGGAAAGAATCCCAAATGAAAATACATGATCCGGGAATCAAGGCATACACATAGCATTCAAAAGAACCACATTATCTCCAGAGACCACGGATATTAAATTTGACCCAGAACAAAACATTCAAAGGGAGATGCCAGAGAAGTCAAACATTTTCTGCAGAAAGTTTCTATTTCAACACAGTATAATTTTTTAAAAAAGAAATTTTTATATATACATACATATATATATATTTAAGCAATCCTCCCCTCCTCTAAGACACATCTCCCCATATGCCACACTTTCCATTTAGTGCTTCATCATGTGCCTTTCACCCATTTGCTGTCATTCACTCCTACATCTAATCTTTGTTAGGTCTGCTGCTAATATTTCAGAATTCCAAATGAAAAAAACCCCGTGACTTGCCATTAAAAACAGCTGAGTGAAAGAGTCTTTTCCCCCCTTGACCTTTCCATGGGAGGGTGGCCAGCTCAGGTGGAACCCATACATGCACCATTCCTCAGCCATAATTTCTTTAGGTTCATTTAGGGACATCCAAAGACTGTAGCCATGTCAGACAAGCTTGTGTTCTTCCAGTAGAAAACTTTATACTTCAAGAATTCAATTTTCCTTCAGAAATGATGTTCTGATTTTCTGCCTTTTGATTTTGCTCCATCTGAAGTGTATTCTGAAGAAACTTATCTACATAATGTTCATCCTCAAAGCACACAGACATTGTGGTACTAGTAGGAAAGAGCACACTACTGGATATGGTTCTGTTATCTGCACCAATTCCACTGCTGTTGCAAGAATACAATAATCCTAAAGTGGATCTGTTAAAAAACAGAGCAGAGGAACTGACAGTGTAATATTTCAAGAGGTACTTTTGATTTATTTTGTTTAAGACTCATCACCTTGCATGGTTGATTTTGAGTGCAGTTACAAAACCAGCTAAATTGGCAAAATTCAGGAGGTGGCAACTTGTGGAAGAAAATTCTGACACTGGCAGTGTTTTGAGAGCGATAATGTGTCGCCACACCTTTGTTCTCTTTTCAGATTTAGTTCCACAAGACAGTGCTGGTCAGGATGCAATTTGTCACCCCACCACAAAAGTCCACCTTCCTGCATTCTCACCTCCTCTGACATTTGCATCTGTTTGCTCCCTAATTGGATATTTCAACAAAAGAGCAGAAAACCTGCTCAGCAAAGTGAGTTTTTGTTTATTTGTTGGCTGGATTAAGAGGCTGAATGCGGCAAACGTCAAAGCCAGCAGAGAGGAAGCAGCTGTGGAGAGGGATGTAGGTGAGCACGGCTGCTCTTCCCAACATAAGGGTCTGATGGGCAATTCCCCCAGGGCTCACCTGCGGGAGTTTGGCTGCAGTTACAAGAGTGCAAATCCAGTTCTCCTTCATGGTAACCACAACAACAGGAACCCTATATCAAATAATTACTGAACATCAGTGTCTTAACTGGCATCACAGTTTCAGCACAGTTCCCATGAAGTAAGACTTCTCCTTGGAGACCTCCAGGGAAGGACCAATACTCTGAGGATCAGGCTAATGCACACAGCACACTGACACACAGCACACTGATAGCACCTCTCTCAACACGTGTGTGTCCTGGGGCAGGATTACATGGTTTCATAGTGACCATGCTGCTGCCAACCTCGAGAGGTAAAGACAACGTGGGATGCCTTTGCCTACCACGTCCTATTCCTGTCCCGATCCACGACTTGCACAACAAACAGAAAATTAGTTTTGACAATTTGTATGTTTAGGTTCCTCAAATGGGCAATAATTTTATGCTTAATGAAATCAAACCTAATGCATTTTACACTGAATGCCTCTCTTGAAAGTGTCTCAAGGTTTATATTTCTAAAGTGCTATTTCATATCAATTGCACCTTGTGCAAGTCCAACTGTCATGCTATATATATATATATATATATATATATATATAAAAATCAACTCAAAGATTGTTTGATTTGGCTTTTGGCTTCTTGCAGTAGTAACTTTAAATTTAAGTCACTAAAATCCTATTTGAAATTAGAATTGTGCATAACATTTTGCAGACCAGCATTCCGATTCAGAATCATCAGGAAAAAATTGTTTTCACATAAATCTTAGTGAATACTCCTAATATATTATAGCAGGTGTGGTAGACTACCTTTCTCATAGATATCTTCTCCAAAGAATAAGCAATACTCTGTTCCAGTGTTGACAAAGCAAAAATCTTTTCAGTACTACCATTTATAACAAAACAAACAGGAGACACAGCTGAAGCCTAAACACATAATCCAAAAATTTCTCTTTTCATTTCCTATTTTACAGTGTATTTAAAAGAGAAATGGATATGTTGTAGTAAGATGTTCTCAGGCAGCCACCTAAGTAGGAATCAAAAATTCATCCAGAAAGCAGAAGAAATAAAGAAGCAAAAGAAAACAACAACTACCCCCCCAAAAGCCCCCAAATGAACAAACAAACAAAAACAAGCATTGTGACAATCCCAAAGACTTTGCAAATGCTCTCAATAAAAGACCAAGGTCATTACACTCTGGTCAGACAATTCACTGCACAGAGCATCTTTCAGCATCTTTATCTTGGACACAATCATCATCTCTGCCCCTCAGTTCAAGAGCTAACCTTTTTTTATCCCAAAGGAAAAAAATAAAATTTAGTCTCATTGAAGGGTAAAATTTACTGAGTAAAACTGATGAGACAGCAACAAAATGACCTTTTCAAATCTGTTGTGTTTTTCCAATACTGAAACATCAGATTGATTTGCTGTATTTCTGCTGCTCAAGGTTAGCACCACCAAGTTCATGATCACGATGCTTTACTCTGAATCACGGATTATTTGTTGTCATTGGTGGACTGGAGGCTTCTTTTATTCACTAATTTGGCTGTTGGGGTGGTCCTGTGGTGTAGTGGAGAGCACTCCGGTCTCCGACTCCCAAGGTCGTGAGTTCGAGTCTCAGTAGGGACCGTCCCCGGCAGTTAAATACTTCCCTGCCATCCAATCCCGTCAGATCTCAGATGCTCAGCAGGGTCAGCCCCGGTTAGTACCGGGTGCTGTAGATAGTCCCAAGGACTTCACTGTCACTGTCCAAACTCGCTCGGCCGTGGCAAATGAACCTTAGGACTTAAACAGTGGGGCCAGTTCTGTACATGCTGTGCCTCACCTAAAGAATGCACTGCGCAGGCTCGGAGGGCACACGTGGGGTGAGCCCTTCCCAAATCTTCGTTTGCGAAGATTGGCCATTATTATTATAATTTGGATGTTGTTAAGAAAAGCCAGCCAGAAAAGTGGAAATCTCAGAACCAGGACCAGATCATATTTGGTTCTCCAACTAAGCTTCAGAAGTTTTAAATAAACCCAAAGCCTGTATTCTCACTCTGAAAGCTTAAGTAAATAAAGCCATACAGATCTCTGCTAATTATTTTCAAGAATAGCTTTTCTCTGCCGCCAGTTTATCCACTCTTCTCTAAAGTCAAGTTAGTCAGTGCCTGGAAGAGGTGGAAGGACTTCCATCTGCTACTACTTCAAAGACAGCTATCCTGAGAGCAAGAATCAACCTGTCCAAGACATATGTTTGTAAATGTATTAGATCTGCTGTGTCTGCCAAGATGCAATTAAACACTACCTAATCCTTAAAAAACCTGAAAGAAATAATTTTTATATTCCACATTGAAGAATGGCCTGCTCTGAATAAAGTCAAGCATCACAGCAACTTTTAACAGCCTCATCTGTTTACACCAAGAGAATTTCCTGACCCAAGGTTGCTGCATTAAGCTTGCAAGAATTGATTCATCTGCAGTACAAGCAAGCCACAAGGGCTCTTAAACTGCTTTTACAGCAGGGCATTATGGCAAGGCAAGTTTATGTCATGGCTCTTGCAGTTTCTCCTTGACTCTCCCAGGACTCTCTCCTTTTCTGCTCCTTTGCCTGCCTTTGTTCATCCTACCCTGAGGTGAGATTTTGTGGAAAGAAAGACAGGGGGAAAACTGACTTAAAAACAAATGAAACAATAAAATCAACAGTTTTCTGCTTGTTTATGCCCTTCAATAAGTTCACTGTAGGGTCAGCAGCAGATGGGAGCACCAGCCAGGGGAGGATAGGTGTACCCGGAACAGGAGAGCCACGCCAGCTTAGGCTGTTCTTGAGCTGCTGTGAGAGTCTCCTGCAGGGCAAAAGCTCCAGCCAGTTCCTGCACAGTAATTTTGAGATTTTTAACTACTCCCAGCAATCAGGGCAGAAAGGATCAGGCACATAAATAAAAGGCCCTCTCCTGCTTGGACAGGCAGGTGGGTTACTTCTCCCAGAAGTCTATCTCAGTGAGGTATTGCACCTGCAGAGCCACAGTGCAGCTCTTGGCCTGCAGCCCAGGGGCACCGGGCAAGCACCACATGCCTCAGTGGCCTGAAGGAGGGACACGGACTATGAGTAAATAAACATTTCCTCATCAGAACAGAAATCAAACTCAAAGCTGCCTGGCAGGAAGAAGCACTAGTATGTCCAATACAAGTCCCACCAGGCACTAAGAAAAATCCCAGCCAGGATGCCAGCAAAAGACAGCACTGAGACAGCACCACTACTCACATTAACACACACCAGCATGACATGCTGGCAGCTTTGTCTGGCCATCTTTTTGTTTCCAAAATAACTGGGACATGAAACCTTTAATTGCTGCTATTATTCTTCATTGGATAGCAGAAGATTTCTTATTTTAGAAAAACAACTCTCACATTGTCTATTATCAGCAGCATGAGAGAAGAGGCAGCTGTGGTACATACTGTATATTCTGGTTTCTTTCTTTTCCCTCTTTGGGTCATTTGTTAGCTATTCTTTTTCTCTGTTCAGCACATGTTACTGACCCTAGACCCACACAAAATGTTTGCTCTCAGGAAAAGACCACCATTAAAGAAAAGGTCAGGAAAGGAGGAAAGGCACCTGCACAAATACTTTTTTACTGAAATGTAACACTCAGTCAAAAAGGATGAATTTTGCCTCCTTAAAAAGTCAAATCCATCAGGTTAAAGCTTTAAAATATGGAGATGGAATTTTATGTATTTTCTTCCAGAATTCCCACAGACACTAAAATAAAAAATAAGCAGAATGGGACAAAATTTTAGGCTTATCCGCAACTCTAAATTCACACATGACATCTGAAAAGATTCATGTGGGTAAAGTCAAGGTTGATATAATCAAAGCTTCTCCTGCCCAAATTCCAAAGCATTGGAGTGCAGTAATTGGGTTTCTCTGTTGTGCAGACACAAAAGAAGACATTTTTTTCCAACAGATGATGCTGACAGCTTTATTTATTTATTTAACTTTCAAAGCAGTCATTTTTAATGGATCTATAATTCAAAAGCTTTTTAATTAATTTTCCTCAAGCTTCCTAGAAATACAGATTCTGCATTGAAAAACAAGTCAGTCAAATTCTAAGCAAATAAAAACAAACAAAAAAAAACAAACCCCAAATATTTTAAAGTCAAAGCTATAAATAAATAAAACCGGGATTTTATTAGGAATGCTGGTTGCAATTTCACCACATAAGCTACTTTCACCATTACACAATCTTTTTAAGTTGATCTTATTTTTCCTTCCTGCTTTCTATCCATTTTTACTCACTATAAAAAATATTTCTTCCCTTATATTGCTTTTTGCCTCACCACATTATTGATTCTGCTTCTTGTGTGATTTTTGTTACTCTTTTTTCTGACTCTGTAAACTGAGTGCTCTGTATTCAAGAGACAACCATGCTGCCTACCAGCACAGGACTGAAATCTTAGTAGTAGCAACTGGAAAAGGTCCCTGAAGAGCTGACAGACCAACACTTTGTTCCTTCTGGACAGCAGTTTCACATCAAGCAGAAAACTCTATGGATTTATTTATATTGGAAAAAAATCCCTGGTGCTTAAATATCTATTGGGCTCAATGCTTCATAGAGACAACACCCTCCTCATTTCTCTAGGGAAATAATCTCAAATGTTTGGATAACAGCACATAAAGTAACCTACCTATGTCTTAGTGTCAGGGCACATGGGTCTTCCAGTCTGCATTTTTAACAAAGTCACCAATTAGAGCACACAGCACTCCAGCAGGGCTTGCCTTCTTCCACTGCATCAAGGCATTTCTACCATCCTCATCCAGCTAAGGCATGCACAAACACTGCAGTCCACTGCTGCTTCTGCCAGAGAGATTATTCCCCTCAGAGAATAAACAACAGCAGAATGAAATGTATGTCCTTAACCTAATATATTGAATATGTGAGGTAAGCCACTGATGGAGATCTATTTGCACTTAAATGCCTGACTGCAAGGGAGAGGAGTGAGGCATCACTTTACAAGATAATAGTTTGCTGTACAAGAGGGTTGGCTCTGCCATGGAATAGGACAGAAAGCTGGGATGGAAAGCCGCAAAAATTGTTAGCCTGTCCTGAATTCCTCCTTATACAAGCCAGTTAGAAATTCTGTGACATCCAGGAGCTGGGGGAAGCAGCCAGAGAGGTACAGGAACATGGATCCAGCATTCCTGATGAAAGTACTGAGCCATGGTTCCTACCAGAGTCCAGCACAGACCCTCTTCATCAAGGGACAGCTATATTTCCAAGCCACTGAACCTTCTTCAAACACACTTTTTCTCAAACATATCACCTGTTTTATTACCAAGCCTAAATTCAGGATTATCTCTGGTTGAGAGATTCCTTATGGAATGTAGGTACTAAAGCAGACATACAGCTCATTTATGCAAAGCTGCAGTAGTACTTGCAAAGATTTGCACGTCATTCATCAGACTTCAGTACACTTATTTCTTCTCTTACAATTCATACCATAACCAGAATTCAGAGAATGTGAACAAACAAGTTTCCAAGACACTAGCAAGCACTTAGGTCTCAACTTATCTCTAAAAACTGTGTAAGTGTATGAACAAGTCATTTAAAAAGGGACTAGATGTGCTCAAAAGACAAAAACATAGCTTATACTTTTAGGTCCATCAGTAATTGCAATATATGACTTATAAACAAATTCATTCATAATGCAACTTCTTGATGTTTTCTTTAAAAAAAGAAGAAAAATGAGTGATGTCAGCACTTGTATAGTCCCTGTGATTAACCTCTGCAGACTGCCAACAAATCAAACAAAGAATTAAAACAAAAGTGAACTTTTTATCGTGTCCAACTAAATCATACACACTTGTAGAATTACTGCCATGAGCACTGCCTGAAAATTTCATGCTTTGAGTGGAATTTAATTAACTTGAACTAGTAAAAATCCCACAGGGTTATGTTATTTGTAAGCGAGAAAATAGGACTCATGTTTGCGTGACTGGGGATGGAAATTTGGCTAGCCTTGTTAAATTATAGTTCCTCTTGAAAGACACATAAATATTTATGTGAATCTGTGTGCTGACATTTGTTGTCGGACTTGAATATTCAAAGTCACTACAGATAACTTCTAAATGTACCTTCCTCATCCCTGTGGCTTTTCCTCTGTGCACATCCTGTTGCCATAACTTGGTTTACATTTTCCTGATGAGGTACCTGTAGGGATAGGCAGGAAAGGGAAGCAAAGCACTATTCATTCCTAGGTGATTTATGAACCTGTGCGTGCTTCCTTTTGCAGCAGAAAGTTGACACATGCACACAAGAAAAATGTGCCCTCACTGGAAGAAGAATCTGGGAGGAAAAAAATACAGTCCTGTACACTGTCTGTGTTAAGGGAAATTCCTGAGAATGTTGCTGCCCATCTCATTTCCAACACTACCCCATCCTGTTTCCAAGTTCTGCCAAGTGCAGGGATGCAGATAAAGAACAGGGTAGCTAAAACTCAGTAAGGCAACAGTCATAGCACAGTAAGCTTTGTCTGTATGACTTCTCTCTGATACTCTCTGTAATAAATTCAGTTTCCTGCTAGGAAAAAATAAAAAATTTAAAGAATCACAACTGACAGATGTCCACATCACTGTCTCTAAACCACTTGAATTTCTCAGAGGGAAAAAAAAGCCACAAAATACTTTTCACATCCTGAAGGTATGGGATTAACAATAAACCCGCCATGGGATCAGACATACCCCAGTGATGCACCAACAAACCCATGCAATTGCAAAGTACAAGATCAATTCTCAGCCAGAATAAGCAGAGGAGCTGGAGCTCAGGCATTGGCAGGGCATAGTGGAAAGGCTTTAACTTGCTGGTGAGAAGGAGCAGATCCAACACCTGTGGTGGAGTACTCTTCTCCTGCCCAGAGGGTTCCCTGGCACTACTCAGGAGAGCCACTCTCCTGAGGGAGGCTGGCAGGGGCCCTGCACTGGTGCACAGCTGAAAGACACTGCAAGGCACAGAGCACCCACGCCCTGACAGTGGCATCCATCGCTTTGGACAGGGCTGGCATGGGTGCATGCACATGTGTTATGTGAAGCTTCTATCAACAACTCTCCAAGACCCTTGGATCTACATCGCAAGGAAAAGCCATTTAGCAGCTGTCTTACCACAGAAAAAAACCAAAACCAACAAAACCAAAACAAACAAAAGCAGCAGGGGGAATAGACACTTAACAATTTACTCTTACACTGAGGCTCTAACACCACTTCAGCTGAGTCAAAGAGTTGCAAATGAAAGGCAACTTTCTGGATTTAACTATCAATCTTAAACACTCCCTACAGTCTGAAGTCATTGGTTGTAAGAGCAGCTGAGACAATGAAAAGGAATTTGGAAGGGTAAGAGAAAAGCACCTCAATATCCTCTCAGTAGCACTGAGCTTTTAGCCATGCAATAGGGATGAGCATGTCTATTTGCCACTGCTCAGATTAAAAAAGCAAAAAAAATCCAATTTAAAAAAATCCATTAAAATGTAATTACAATCCTGAACAGTTACAAGTATTTGCATGACAGAAGGTAAGATTTTGTATACTGAGCATATCCAAACTGCTGGAGCAGGTCTGGAACAATTAAAAGACAGACACTTCAAATGATAAAAATGCAAGCTGTGTTCTGAGCTGGAGAAATTGCGAGTGTACTCTAATCTCATCTGATTGTCATCATCACAAGTGTAACAACTGCAGTGTTCCATCTTAATTGCATTCCCAATTGACCAGTCACATAAAAAGTACCTCAAATAAAATTATTTTCTTGGGCGCTCTGTCACATTGACAACACACAAGAACTTCAGCAACTGAAACGGAAAAACTGATTAAAATTAGATTCTGCTGCAATTCCTGTATTAACCAAACATCTTTTAACTTCCAAAGGAGCTTCAGAAAAAGCCTCCTTTACTCTCCTTTAGCATACTTTAAGACTTTGTATAAATTAACTTCAAACGGGCTGCCTCAAATGGTAGTTTCGCCAAGATTCAGGGCAATATGTTAGCAATGCTTCACGGCGCACCTCTGCTCCACAATACAGTTTGTAGGGTTAAAGTAAGGATGAGAGCCCATGCCCTAATGGCAGACACTGTGTCCCTTGAAAAGGGAAGGAAATTCAGAGGAAGTACTGAGGAGGAAGAGGTGGACAGATCATACGAGTTGTAATTTGATTGCAGTGAGGAAAGCAATGTGAGCAAGGAAGATTTATACTTATAAGGAGAGTACTGTAATTCCACTAACCTTTTCCACTCGTGCATAAATTGAGCCCCCAGGCATTTGATGAAAGGCATGCATAGCATTTTTTTTTTGAGCAGCTGGAGAGTTCCCACTGCATACTATTTTATTTTTTTTTTCAACAGTTCTCACACAAAGCTATCCAAAATGTGGTGGTGCTGTTTCCAGAAACTCACATCCCCTCTCAATGTCGAACAGTCTGTGGCTGCTCTTTAAACAAAGTGATTCTGTATCACTTAACAATTAATGGTCACTTTAAGGTGAGCCAGTTAAGATTTTTCCTTTAGTGGATCCTTCTGTGATCACTCCTACCATAAAGTGACTCAGAGAAAGGAAGGCTGGTTACATAAACAGAAGGTAGGTGGCTTAACAACCTTGATCTTATCAGACCTGTCAGTGGAGAGAACTGATTTTGCTGCAGAGCTAATTCACATGTCAGTGCACTGGAAAGGAGTCAGATGTTTTCCACATCCTCCGATTTGGAAATGCTTTGCAGAGCTATTTATTGAGCCAGTTCAGATTACACAGAACAGCTTCAGAGCCTGTGGTTTCCAGTGCTTCACCTGCCTTGCCGTGCTTGCTACTGAAGAGTTAGGAGGGGAAAACTGTGAAGAAAATCAATTATAAACTTGGAATCCTTCAGGCTCTCAGAGCCTATACACTTCTGCGAGGGAGGAGGAAAAAAAGGAAAAGAAAAAAAAAAGATATAAATCTCATCCCTTATATTAACATCTGACTGGAAGCAAAATTGTTTTACAAATCTGACATCACTACAGCCCAACACCAAGAGGCTTCCATGCTCTGTTTTAGCATCTGCTCATTCTTCATCCTGGAGCAAACTTTCTAGCACACTGTTCTAGCTTTCCAGGATAAATGTAAAGGAAAAAAAAACCACTTTAAAGCCACGTTCAGCCTCTCAGATCATTGCCTGTGTAATTTACAGGAGTAACAGGTTAGACTGACCTGGCTATAAATGAGAAAGAGACATCACAGCTGGACATCTAAACCAACCTGAAAGCCTATGCCAAGCTTCTCCAGGCTTTTGAAACACAATCTATGATTTTCAACCGCGTTTCTACCTTTTTTTCTCCAAACAGTGAAAGAGAAGCAACATGCCTACTCATTCTGCTATTGTGCATTGGAGGGACACCCCTGCTTCCTCGCTCCAACCCGAGATGTCATCTCCTCTCCAGCAAAGTTATTTTGAGAGCTTATTTACTGGCTCATTCAAGTCTAGACTTTCTAATTTTGCAGCATAATCTGTGGCTCAGTCACCCATGAAACTGCTGAACAGCCTGCAATTGTGTGCAAATCCACACCATGGCTTGGCAGTCTGAGCCCAGGTACAGTCATTAGTGATAGCACACAGCACTTTAATGGGAGGCTCTTTAAACCTGCCAGGAGCATTTGCCAGAAAAATACATCTCTTCCTCTCCTCTCCTCCCCCTTAAATAGTTTAATTAATACCATCATGCTGGCTTCGACTCCAGAAAGTGACAAAAGCAGGGACACCGGCAAGGAGACAGATACAGCAGAGGATGTGAACAGCTGGAAGGGAACCCTTTCTTCCCTTCATTCGTTTAATGGCCCTGCCTGATGTGAGCTCACACCCCTGCTCTGTCCCCCACACTTAGGCAGGGCAAGAGACACTGTGCCTAGCAGAAGATCTCCCAAAGGAAGCAGGGACAAGATCAGAGGGCATATCCCACTGACAACAGCACACTTCTCCAGAGGGATGATGGGTGGCTTGCCTGGCAGAGGGCTCAGGAACATGTTGGGTCCAGCCTGACTTGGGCAGCAGCACCTGAGAGTGGAGGGGGTGACTGAAGGGGGAGGAACTCCTGCACTCAGGCATGAGAGCTCATGCCAGTGAGCCCTAAGGAAAGATCTGTGCTGAGTCAGCTGCACTATCTGCCCTTCTCCACAGGCACACAGGAAAAGGCTGTCAGGGCCAAGGCAGTGACCCAGTGAGACTAAAGTGACCCAGAAACAACAGTCTCCCCACCCTCAAAATAATCAGATTTGCCTTCTCCCATGACTTTCACATTTGTCGAGTGTACTTTGTCCCACATGAGCTACAACCAGCAAGCAGAGCTATTTGCAGTAAGAGTGGCACACCCCACCTGCTGCATGAGTCTGCAGACAGCAGCAGCAGAGGCATTATCAGGCACATGAGCCCGTGCTCAAGGCTCCCTCAGCTCTTCCCCTCCCTCTCAGCCTGTCCAGTGGAAAACTCTTCTCAGGACTGACTTAGGGCTTTCCACCCCAATGGCTAAACTCAAACTCTTCTTCAGATGGGCAGCAGGTTATGGTGCTGAGCTGGCAGGTACAGAATGCCCATCCTTCCTCTCTGGATGTGCACACAGCAACAAACCCCGAGAACAAAAGGTACCTTCAACAAAAAATAACTTTCCCCTTGTTTCCTCCTAAAAACCCTGTCCTCCTCCAGCTTCCCAGTGTACACTCTCCTCTACATTTAACTGCTGGGCAGGCCATACATCCCCTCCTAAGCACTGTGGCCAGTGCTCCTTAGCACCCCTTCACCCTTCTCTCTCCAGGAGACTTTGCAGCTGGTCCCATCACCCTCCTTCAACAAGGGGAGGGCCCATTTCTGCAGAACTCTACTCAGCAAACATAGCAGGAGGCAAAACCAGCATATCACAACAGGCAGCTCTAGATCTGTGCATCAGATGCCTGCTCACTGTGGCATGTTGGGAACCACTTTATCCTCCTGAGGACCTTGCTGGTGCCTCACCACACAAGATATGTGGTAGGAACACAGAAACCCACTGGAGATTGGTACCAGGCAGGAAACCACTTCTGCAAGACAGAAGCTCCTCATATTCCACATCAGCCTGAAACAAAAGCCTTTCAAAGCTATGCTTGGTTGTTCAGTGGAAAAGGATTTGCTGCCTTTCATTCTCCTAGATGATGCAAGGACCCACAGCACACAGGAGGAGAAGGCCTCACATTCATTCCTCTTCTGCTTCCCTCCTTCACCGCAAGCACATTCAACTGCACAAAGCCTGTCTCCTGCTGCAGCTTCGCGAACAATTTCACCCGAAACACCTTTTCCAACAAAACTGCAGCAGCTGCAGGAAAACTCTTCAGTTTAATAAATCAAGGTCCAAAAGTGGTTTCTTCATACAAGCCCCAAGCAGCTCCATGCAAGAGGCTGTACTTGGAGGCCACAAGAAGTGAGCTCAAGACATCACTGAGGAAAGCCTGTAGAGGAGCACAGGCAGCTCTGGCTCTGCGCTATCCCTCCACAGAAGGCAGGGCTCATTCTTGGGCTCTCTTAGTGCCTTAGGGCAGACAGGTAGGAAAACAGAGCTAGGCTATGAAGAGGAGTGTGAATGGTGAAGGCAACTTAACCTTGGCAGCTCTGTGTTTTTTTAAGACAGCACTTTGGTGCTTTTCCCACTCCCAAAGCATCCAGACCTGTTATATACAATTTCCCTTAGGCAGGCCATAAATCCAAACTCAACTAGCAAGCTCAACACAGTCTAAAAGGATCCCAGTGGCACAATAATTACCTTTGCAGGCTGTGCAAGCCTATACACTTTGCTTCTGCACAGTAGCTTTGGAAACTTTGGCTAATGACTGCAACTAGCAGGTCAAACTTTCCACTTTCTATTGTTCTGTTCAGGGCAGCCAGCCGGGAATTCAGGGGCAACAAACATTCAGGGGAAGAAATCGAGGCCATTAAGGGAAAGGGGCTATGAATCATAAGATTAATCTACACAGGACTGCAACAGCATGCTATGGCCTCCAGCAGAAACAGAGAGATAGCAAACCTAGATTGAGAGGAAGCCTAATAGATTATGAGAACTAGAACTAAAACCAAAACCACCACCAAACAAAAAACCTATTACTCCCATTCCCTTACGATTTTAGGGATTACTTCTCTCCCACTGCTCTACACCAATGTGACAACTTTGGTTTTTCTTTGTTTAAATGGAAGTCTGTAACACAGTAAAAATTCACTCCCCTCATCTCCGGAGACAGGTCAGAAAACTTATCAGAGGTGCAGGTGCTGCACCTTTCACATTTTCTCACTTCCGCAGACGTGTGCTGATGTTCAGCCTGCAGCTAATTTCACACAGATCTCTCCTAACACCTATTAGCTCTATTTATGCATTGTCTATCCAGACAGCAGTGGTTATAACAAACTGAATTATAGGGGAAGTGGGAACACAAAATATCAGACTCTAATCATTACCCTGGACCAAGGAGAGAATGAAGTAACCAGAATACACCATTTTCTGAATGAAAATCTTGGCTGGCAAGCTATTGTCTGGTTCAAGGTAACACATACATTCTTCCACTCTGATCATAAAAAGGTCCATAATGAAAATTTTACTCAGCTGGCATTTCCCCATGAAAATCTTCAGTTGCAATGACTCTCTTAAAAAACCCCCACCAACCAAGAAGAACCAACATGTTGCACTGCACTGTGAAGAAGTCCAACAAGCCTATTATCCAGCTGAATGTCATACTGGTAATGGCTGAAGCCCCCTTCCATGGGAACCACACAGGTTAAACTACTTCCCTATAAAAGTGTAATGTCTTCAGTGGTAGTTTTAGATGTTCGTGAAAAATTCTTGCTAGAGATTATATGACCAAAAGCAAGAAGGAAAAAAAAAGTCTATCTTGGGTACCATATCAGGTCTAACAAAGAAGTGCATTACAAAACAAATTCCTGACTCCTGCAGTCCAGCCTCTTTCCCCTTGGCAAAGCCCAAAACTGAAACAAAACCCATGGAATTTAATACTACAAAATACTCCATGCAAAGTAAGAATTTTGTGCTAAATCTTGATGGGTTAAATACCATCTACAATAGGAAGGAAATAAAAATGTAAAAGCAACTTTCTGTACAGCAACTTCCAGGATATAATTAGATAATACTTTTACAGAGCCATAATAAAGAGGAGGAAATTTTGTGTTTTCCTTGGTTGGTGTGGTGGTACTACCTATTTAATTACAAACAGCCAAGGAAGCAGATGATGATCTCTGGAACATATCCAAGGGACACAGATTAGGCTGGTGGCATCATGCATGTATTTTTTCAAGGGCAAGGCCTTGGATAGGGGTTTTCAATGTTCTGGCAACAAGTGTACTAGACTCCCCAGATATCAGCATGTAGATATTTCTTACAAGCTTTCCCTCAAGTTTCTCTCAGAGATTTTTTTCCCCTCATGAAAGAGACAGAAGCAACAACAAAAAATTGATAAAAGAACTTCAGGCACTTCCCATGTATTTTTGCTGTAACTTTACAATCCTGAGGCAAGGACACAGGAGATCTTGCTGCAAATAACAGGGGAAGTTCTGAAAAAGTGCCAGAGCACATACTGCTAGAGAGAGCAAAAGTGGCAAGTCTCCTACTGTGCTCAACACTGCGAGGTAAAATCCACTTCCCTTGCACATTATGACACAGATAACTTCTAGGTTTAAATAACAACAAGTAAACCCAAACCACCTTATAGCTCTTTTAAAATGAGCTCTGAGACAGCTTCACAGACTGCTCTGTACCAACCTAAAGAGAAAGCTGCAAAATCCCTACCTCTTTACCAAAACTCAGGTTAAAGCTTTTTCAGCCCATATAATCCTGGTTAGATCTGTTTGATAAACTCTGGCAAGCCAGAGAGCAGCAAAGCACACACTGGATAAAGTCACATTTACATGGGTGATGAAGGTTATACTCACGCAGTGCGTACAGGGAGAGGACTATTCCAGCCAGGCAAAATCCCTCAAAAAACCTGAGTGTGCTGAACATGGTCACATTCACTGAGAGTGCCACAGTCAGTCCAAATATCAAAATGAATACAACAGAGAAGAGCAGTACAGGCCGTCGACCAACCCTAGAAAGAAGTATGGAGAAAGAGTGTTAAAAGTCAGGACGGACATAACTCTAGATCATTAAACCTGGCAAAAAGGAGAACAAGTCATACAATCTGTTCCAAACATTGCCACCCATTTTTAATGCTTGTTCCATTCTCCTCCTTGTTTTGATTTTTTGG
>VWZD01000215.1:132065-155368 GCA_013396695.1 Sakesphorus luctuosus
TTTTTTTGTGGCCAGCTTTGCATTGACAAGTTCATTTCAAATGGGATTCAGCAGAGACAGCACATTGTATTACTGCTTGACTTAACTAGCATTTTCAAAACACTAAAGATAAACAAGGAAACATCTAGGAACTACCATAAAGCCATAAGTAAATTCCTTGGAGATGAAAAGCAGCTCCTCAGAGCTTTCTGTAGTAGTGTATATGGTATTATATGCTACGTGCATAGTACATTATCAGCGGCAGAGGCCTCCTCTTCCCAACAGACATGTGCTTTTCAGCCTCATCTGCAAGAGCAGCCAGCTCAAAAAAACTACTTTTCTAAGTCTCTTTGCTGAGGGCAAGCCTAACAAACATGGACCAAGCACAAAACAGGGCTCAGGTCACTTCACTGAGTCTTAGAGAGCTGAAAGTAACACTCACAAGAAAACTGTGAGCTCCAAGTCCCTCTACCTCATATGAGAGACCTGCAGAGACCCACAAAACCGGCCTGACTGGAGGGTGAGGAATAAACCACTTCAAAAATGCTTCCAGGCAACAGGGGCATGCGGACTTGCAGCCCTCCTTTGCAGCTGCAACCTGTAATTGTATGAGCTGATGCAGTGCTGACAAGGAGGAAGAGTTATGCTGCCACTGAATGTGGGGGCAGTTGCTCCAGAGTTTGGCTCTTTTATGTCTAAGGAACATGAGATTTTTACATCTCTTACTCATATGCTCAGTGTTTATAATTCCCCCTTCTCCCCCCTCTTCCTGTGCAAGGAGAATGATATGAAGCACCAGAGCACATAGCTATTTTTAAGCAAGAATTGGATCATTATGTGGAGATTTCCAAAATTTTTCAACTTGTCAACTCCCACAAGTTTTCCACTGGAACTGAGGATCCCTTTTAGTCAGCTCCATATGCCATTTCCACAAAGAATACATGAACTTGCTTCTCGTAGGCAGCTTTTGCAGACCCATTCAAAGCAGTCTGTCAGTTGCAAGCCAGCCATCAGGTTGAATGTCAGCACAATAAAGAGCATTTAAACCTCATAGATAAGTCCAGCATCACATACTGTAGCATTTCTATTCAATTATTTCAGCAGATTTATACCAGCAGTTATAAAATACATTATATATATGCATTCACAATTAGAACTTTGGGTTTTGCATTACTTAAAAAGAACAAGATCAACAAAATGGGGAGTTAAGGGCTGAAAAGGAGACCTCAATATAATTTTTTACACTTTTGATAACTAGAAGAGTGCTTTTTCAAAGTCACACCTAAGAAAGCAAGATGTGATGACTCCTTGCCTGAAAACAGATTTATTATTATTTTCAGCTGTAACATCACCTATGGGGCACCTCAAAGACTTAACTTGTTGCCATTAGCTATTCAAAGTTTTTAAAACAGAACGGTGTTTTAAAACAGAACCAAAGTGCAAACCAAAGACAGCATGGTCAGAGCAGGCTGCTCTCCATTAGAGCACAAGCCCAGCCCACCAGAAGATGAGCTGCTGCTGAGCAGAGAGTGGGAACACAACATCACTGGATTGGTGATGTACAATGCACTGGGGACATGCTGGACACCAGGGCAGTTACTGCTGTGTGTGCTTCAGATTTCTTACTGACAGAACACAAAGCACTTGGGCAGGGAGGGGAAGCACCTCACATAAAACCCTGAATACAGAAAGAAAGCCAATGAACTTTTTGTTATCCACAATCTGCACAGACTTTTGAAGCCCCATTTTCGTTATGCCAAGCTGTAATTCATACCAATTAGCATTTGTGGAAGTGTTTTGTAGATGAAAGGCATTATGCAAACCCTCAGAATTAGGAACTTAATTCTCATCACAAGCCTGACCTGCCATTCCCTGATGTTGATTGAAAAAAGACCTCATGCTTAGCATACTTCAGTTCCCTCCTTCCCCTCCTCCCATCTCTGTACTCGGGGTTATCCATCATTAGGACACAGAATTTCTTCTACCATTATACAAGTTATGCAAAGGAATGGTTGATAATAATGAAAAAAATCAGAAAATCCAAGAGTCTCCCAAGTTTGTGAAAGCCAGCTGAAGCCAGATAAACCCTCTGTTAATAGGCATCTCCTCACAAACATGAAACTAGTGTTCTTCACCAAAGCATGCAGCACACTTCTCAAAAAACAAAGCTCCAGGGCAGCTACCAGCCATATATTTGGTGATCCAGCAGTGTTTTGACAGGATGGTGTCTTAGAGCATAAAAAAAGCCTTTTATATGCAGACAGAATTATCTGTCTAACAGTACATGGAAATGCTTGTGAGAAATTAAACCATACACAATTTCCCTGGTACAACAGCCCCAGGATGCTATCTGCTGACATCCAAACTGTTCCAGAGAGAGAGTTCTGTAGTGCAGAAGCCTCAGCCTACACTGCATGCTATTATCTAGATCAAATGCTAAATGCTGTCTGCACAGGTAAATAACTAGGGATACAAGCAACCCCAGGCTTTTGAAGGACTGCAACCCACACAGTGTGATAAGCAAATGCAACAAAAAGATATTCCTAACACCAGAGTTGCACCACAGGGGAAGAGCAAACAGTCTGAGGACAAGACCTGTTCTTCCCATGCTCCTACCATGTGCCTTGCTCTTGCAGCTGATCAATTTGCTCTTCCCATGACATTCTTTGCAGGCTTTATCTTGGTTTTGGGACTTGAACTGAAACAAAGGCTTCAAAAAGCATCAGAGCAGGTGTAACGCAGGGGCAGTGCAGGACAATGAGAGGCACTGACCTACTGTCTTAATGCTACATGAACACCAAGCCCAGCTGCTCCAAAAGGAAGACTTCCACACAAACCTCAGTCTGGAGCTGGCAAAACTGCCACAGCACTCAGCCTGTAGAACAAGTAACTTATTCAGACATTGGACACAATCAGTCTTCACACAGCTGAGCATGTTTACAGACCTTCCTCCCATAGACTTTCCACAGGGAGCTATCCCAGTGTGCACACCTACTGTATTTTGAACATAGAGCACTCAGTTTACTCAGCAAATTGCCTTCATACAACCTACAGCCTTGCCTTGTACAGCTTTAAAAGCTTCTTTCAAAAAGGAAAAGCAAAGCCCTAATGCTAGAAAACTCCCAAAGCATCTTCTAATTATCTAAACTGAAGAGTGGTATATAAGTGAAATGAAAACAGATTTTGAAATTTTCTAGCACTTCTTATCCTTTACTCTGTTCAATCTCCCCTGCTCTTGCTTGGGACTGATATCTTTTTTTTTTTTTTACTTAATTTTTCTCTTTCTACAGGTACAATCCCTGCTCCACACAACACCCCACCTTAGCAGAAATTCAAGCTGTGATTAAATAGCAAAGCAAATTCCATTTAGGTCTTCTTTCATGAGTCCCAAGTGCTACTGCTAAATGACAAACAGACCATCCGGCACAGGAGCCCTGCTGGGTCAGCTGGCAATGGGGACTAACCAGGAGCATGAGGACCAGCTTTGGTGGCAGCAAAGCATGTCCATTCTGGTCATCCACAAAAGGGTCACCATTCCTCCAGCCATCAAGTTATCCTTTTTCTCCTTTGCACCACAGCTGGAAAGCAGATTCTCCTCAACTCAACAGACATTTCTAGATATTTTAAAATCAGGGTAATTTTATGCTGCATTAGCTCAGCTAAGCAGCTTGCAGAGGGGTCCAACAAATGCATGTGGCAGCACAAAGTACACACTGGGGAAAGAAACGGATGGAAGCAGAGGATGCTCCTTTTGGAGGCAGAGAGCTATTAAATCTGCTTACTGCAATTCTCTCTCCAAGCCAGTGCCTTAGGCAACAAGTTGTTCACTTATTTGTGGCTTATTTGTCAATTATAGCAGCACTTTCCTAACTTGGTAATAAGTCTGCTTTCTCCACACTGGTTCCTTTTTAGGACGGCCAAGCAACGTCCCTCATTCATTTCCCCTCTATACTTTCTATGAGTTCTTAGAGCCCAGTTTTACTGTGGTATTTTAATCAAATTCAACTGTATTTCATGCATATTCCCTACTTCACTGAAAGTCCTGATTCCTTGCTTGCCTAAATCTTTCAGTGACTATTCAAGAATTAAGATGCAATTTCGCTAGGAATGCCCAATCTACATTACTTGACAGCTGCAGGGAGCCTTTTCTCTCCCAACTGAGTGGTGAGTTGTTGGGGCTTTATAAGATTCCCCTAACAGACAACTCTTCTTTCCTGTTTTAGTGAATGGCAAAAGAGTTAACTTGGGGCTATTTAATGTACCAATGTTGGCAACTGTGCTGGAAGCCCTGAAGTGACTGGAATAGCACCACAGAGCTATTGTTTCAGATGCTGCAAGTTTCCACTGAAATCACTTGAGTCATCCCTTTTATTTTTTCCCCCTCTCCTGCACTACAAGACCATAAAAGCTGAACCCTCAGCATAATTGGGGTATCCAATAATGTTTTAACTATCACATTCCTTAAGGAATTGCAATCTACTCTTAGGTTTCAATCTACTCTTAAGTTTAATGCCCCAATACTAGCACAACATAAGTCAGCAAATCCTTAACACTATATCAAAATGTTTGCTTAACAAGAACTTGAAAAGAAGAACAATGTTGGCAAAAAACAGCCTTCAACTCACAGAAAGATACTGTGTAAGCACAAGGTTGACATTACATTAGTCATGTATTCAGTAAAATCAATGCTGCTTCTAATTTCTTTTGACCCTATTTCTGAATAGCCTAAACTAAAGGCTTCACTCATGTAATTAGAAAACAGTCAATTCTGTACTAGCTTTACAGCTGTAATAAGTTCTGTCAGTGGGAAATAACTAAGTCAAATAGAGAACAGTTTGTGTTATTTACCTTGATACAAATTACTCAGGTTCAAACAATTAACAGTTTTAAACTGTTTGTCCATCATGGTTCTTTCAGAGCCTAAGAAATCATTATGCAAAGGCTTTTCATGAATATAAAGTAATAAACAATCAAAACAATATTTAGTACTGTTATTTATTTATAGTTACATTGCATTAAAAGATTTCTCACTTACCAGTCAGCTATACATCCTGTTATTAAGTGGCCGAAGATCAATCCTACAAGAAGGGAAAATTTAGCAATGTGGACTTTCCAGGCAGAATCACAAACAAGATCCCACTGAAAGAAAAAAAAAAAAAAGACAGATAAACTGAAATTAATTAGTTTCTCAAATGTTTTTAAACATACTAATACTGGTACAGTGCTTCTTCCAAACATCAGTTCTAGCACAAGGCAGAGGAAAGCTTCCCCTTTCAAGACCTCGACAAGCAAATTAAAGACTCATTTACTTCAGTGAGTTTTATCAGATATTTAACTGTAAGATGGCAATATCCAACACTTAAGTCTCCCCCTCTCCAGGCCACAGGAGTTTAGCCTAAGGGGATATCTCCATCAGACAATGCAGTGCAGTGCTGCTGCAGCCTAAGCCTCACACTGTCACAGCCCCAGACACCCATTAGCAGAGCCCTACGAAACCCACCAGCAGCAAGCCCGACAATTTAAAAGCAAGTGCTCCAGCTGATCTCCTCATGTCTGCTTAGAAACATGGGGAAAAACAGCTGCTTTCCCACAGACCCCTGATGGCCATTAACTTCAGGCTCTCACAGCGTCGAGACGATGCTTTTGCTTTCAGAGAAGCATCTTGATTTCCCCAGGTGGTGGAAAGGGGATGAAGACTAAATAAAGGCACAGCTTGTCAGGACAAGTCCCGGCATGGAGCCAGACAGAGCAGCTGGACATCCCGGCACAGCCATGCAACTTCTTGGGACAGCAGCCCCCGCAGTGACATTTCACAGCTCAGAGACCAGACAGGTTCTGAACCTCCACAATAAAGCTATGCCTGATAGTGAAATTACCCTTTCTGTCCAAAGGAAGGGGAAATGGACCATTTCAAACAATTTGCCTTTAGGGCATTGCCTCATTCCCATGAGAAAGACAGGATCAACAACGTTTCTAGTGGGGCTTCCCTAAACTCCAGGACATTTTCCTTTGAGGCAGAGGAAACCAGAAGAACCAGACTGCATTCCTGGCTTTAGCCCAACATTCTCACTGCCCTCAGACGTGTAACTTAATCTCTCTTATGTGTAAAGAGTGGATAGTTACTATTATACCCTTGAATAAATGTAGGAAGATGTATTTGTTTGTGGTTTGTGAAACGCTTAAATATTGATGGTAATGGGAGCCATACCTATTTCATGACAAATAAGTACAGCTAACTTTGGAGAGTCAGCCACTCCAGAACTGAAACTTTGCAGAATAAATGGCTGCTTGTGTGTAATGTAATAGTAGCAGCCCTCCAGTAACTGCACTTTCATAGCCAAAAACACAAAGTAGAAGCATGCATCTTATTTTTAAAAGTTAGATGCAACTTGAAAAAAACCCCCAAACCTTCCCTCAAAAGAATTCAATTAGGTGCTCTGCACATTCAAACATTTCCATGATGCACAGCCCTTCCAGAAATAAGGCAAGACTCAGCCCTCTGGTTCAACATCACAAATGTCCTCATTACAATATACCATGTCACCAAGAGGTATAGCAATTTAGTGACCAAAAGAAATGTGCCAGCTTTCAGGTTCAGGCTTTTTGTTAAAGTTAAATGAGTTAAAGTTAAAGTTGAGTTCCCCACTGCACTGATCCATACAAGTTGGGACATATATGTCTGATCTTCCACCCTACAGACTGAAGGCGCTGAAGAACCATAAGCAAGTAGTATGAGTAAGGATTTTTCCACCAAATAGTTATGAATTATTTGCAGCAAACGGCTCAACAAGGCAGCAAGAATCGAACTCCAAACCCCCTGACTTTTCAGTTCAGAAGCAAGTGGAGAAAATGCAATTACTAATACTTGCAATTCTAGAACCAATCTCCAGCTAGCAGACAAGAATATCTTTCCAGACAAGCTGCAAACAAAACAAAATTCAGGAGATATATCTGAGCTGCTGCAGGCAGGCTTTAAAATGCTCCAGGTTCCTTTTCACAATCCAGAAGGTGTATATGCTGCTCAAAACTGAGAAACATTTTTGTTTGTGGAGGAGAAATTAAGTTTATTAAAATTAGTCATATTTATACAAGCACACATTTTAAAATTCAACCATTAATTTTTAAACTTATTGTTGTCAGAAAACAGTGGTGTCCTCCAAGTGCAGAAAGAAAAAGGTGTTATCCTGGTGTCTTTCCATTTTCACAGCTTACTCTTGCTAGCCAAAGATAGGCAGCCCTCACACAAGCCCCTGGCAGACAATGTGCAATACCAGATTATACATAAGTAAAGGCTTAGGGTTGGAAGGGCCACAATCTCATGTTGTGAAATTTCAGGCCAGGACAACAGACGTCAAACCCCTTTGACACACAGAGTAAGAGCTCAAAAGCAGAAGAAAAGTCAGTCTATCAGCTTGTCCTTCAGTGGTGCCCAAAATACATCCACTCCTCTGATAACTTATCTGCAAGTCATCCTTTGTTTGTTTGTTTTGAAGGCTATTGTCCAACTCCCCAGCTGCTCTGAAAATAAAACGCATATTTCCTTGCAAACCCTGCATCTGGCCCTTCCCTGCCCTCGGCTAAGCACTCGCTCTGCAGGCTGGCAGAAACCAGAGCTGATCCCCCAAGCCCACATGGGCAGCCCAGTGCGGGTGCTGGCACACCAGGTAGCCCCTGACCCTCCCAAAATCTCTCCCTCTGCAAAACCCTCCAGACTTGTAGATAGGGAAATGGTGAAATACATCAACAACTGCTTTAACACAAAATTCCAGAGAATGTGCCACGACCCCAAATTACTTGCTCAGTACTAAGAGTTCAAGTATATCCAGTTTTCTCCTCTGGCAGCTGTCACAAAACACAGAGAGGTCACCATGAAGCAGCTACCCAAAATAAATTTGGCAGGACAGTGGTAGGTGTCACCAGGGCATTCAACTTGCAAAGAGAGACAAGAATAAGGAGAGAGGACAGAAGAAAAATGGATGCTGCAGTCAAAAGCAGCCTCAGGTAAAGCTGACATTAATAGGACAAAATACATATTTAATAGCTAGCATATTGTCCCCACCCATCTTAACACAGCAACAGAACAAACCAGCAAGGCTCCATCATGATGAAAGTGCAGAAATTTTGCCACAGACCTGTGTTCCCCTTTCCCTTCCCCGTGACAAAGCCTTTCAGCTTTGAAGAGCTAGAAATAAAGCAGGAACTATTATACAGCAAGCATGCTGGCTCTCCTCTTACATACACCTGGGTTCAGCAGAGCAGAACGTATTTGTCATGTGCCCATATGGCACAGCTGTGCCCAGAGCTGTGGCAGGTCCTGCTCCAAATGCCAGAAGTTTTATCCCACAAAGACAACACTCAGGTTTCCTCCACAGAGAAAGCAGTGACAGCTTTCCATGTCCTTGCAGAACAAAACACTGGGGTGGGCAGTGCTGATGACAGTTCAAGTGGCACTTCAAGTAAATCTGCACTGGGAGATTGTTTTGGCTGGGGACTGGACAGTAATCCTCTACCACCTCTTGCAAAAGGTGGTTTAATCTGTTACAAGCAGAGAGACCATTAAATCCCATAACTGCTCTGGCTGAATTCCCTGGTATCCCACTTGGGAATTAACAGTGCCAAGCCTGAAGGAAGCATGATGCCAAACTTGCCCTGGGATTTCTCTGCATGCCCCGTCTTTCTGTACTCCATCCATTCTCCTAATACAAGAGATCAGATAAACTGACTTGCTAAATAAAGAAGACTGTATTGTTATGACAAAACAAAAAGAACTATATATAAAATACACTGGTGGAAACCAAAAGCTTTTTTTATTAATAGCAGTACAATAATGTAGAGAATTTGCCAACTATGCAGATGTGCAATATATTGCAAGTGTTTTTTTCATGTTATGACAGCATTTTTATAGTCAAAGCTTAAGGAGTCACACCTTCAGGATCCTGATGTTTAACTGGTATCAGTGAGTCACCACCCATGCTGTGACTCACTAAGCTTCATATCAAGATGGAGGACTATTTAAAATACGGGATGCTTGGGAAGGCACCTGGTAGAAGGTAATGCACCAAGTCACCATCCTGTAACTTCTTTACAAGGGGTGAAAATCCAGACAGGGCCCATGCAGTGACTCAGGATTTGCACTGAAGTTATAAAGTCACGAATGTAAAGTTTGTAACTACAAATATAAGCTGTGTCAATTAAGGCCTCCTGCCTCAAAAGTCCTTGTTCTCCACAGGCTGTAATCCTCCCTGTGGCATCTGAGCACACCAAATATTCACTGCTAAAAGATTGTAGTAAGATGCCTGCCAAGGATTTGGTTTCTACCTTCACCCTGATAACATGAAGAAGCACAAGGCAGACTCTTCTGTCCTGAAGAGGAGCAATAAGACAGCAGGAATGATGCTCAGGTACAATGCTTGCCTGGAGTCTGGCCCAAAAAGCCCACAAGAGAGGAACTGGACACACGCACAGTCTCTTTCCAATGATTCATGCCCAGATTGCTGCTGAAAGAAAGCCTGCCCTTCCCCAAACAGGAATGGCAGGTGGATTGCAGCTCTGTGTGCCTGCTCTCTGCAGTGCCTTCAGCAACAGGACACCAGAGGATCACCAGTGCTGCTGCCTTGGAAAGCCCTAAGCCAGGCATGAAGCTGCTCCTCCGGTTCTTCCCCAGCCAGGCAGCACCTGGCTGCTGTGCCAGTCTTCACAGACTGTCCTCACACAGGTAACATGTCCCAGACACCATATGTGGCCTCTCAATCCCTGGGGTAAAGGCCCCACTCTGGGAGCCCTGGCCTCTCCTTACTATGAATGCCACAGCTTACCACAGCAGCCCCAAACCCTGCCTGGGGAAAAGCCACCAGCCTGCCTGCACATTAGGTAATGATTTTAAGACCAATAAATGAAAGAAAGAATCTATCATTTGTCACTGAGGTGTGTTGGGTCTCATCTTTCTTTGTTCCTCTTCTTCCTGCTTCATCTTTTTATATCCAAACCCTGTCAATTTACCCTGCACAGCATTAGAATCCATCTTCTATATAAATACCTTATCTAGTGAGACTTAAAATTTGTGATGCCTTCAGATTCTCTTAGAGGGTTTTTTTTTAACTCAACAACATGAACCAAAGATTTTTTTAAAAAAATAATAATTAAAAAAGTTGTGCTTCTTGTACAATATACATTTAAAAAGGCAGAACAGTATCCAAGTACTTAGTCCTGGAGGAAGATCTCAAAGTCAGCAGATTAAAAAAAAAAAAAAAAAGGTCAGCACTATAAAGAAACCACAAAACAAATAGAGAAGCAAAGAAGTCAGTACTTCTACGTATCACTAATGCCTTTTCCCAGTACTAAATCATCCAAGTAACACTCCTAGTTACAGCCACAGGAGACCACTGTACCCAAATTTCCCTCCAGACTGCTACAGAACATCATTTTTCTCCTCCCACCCACCAATGATGACACTGTGGCTGCTTTTAATGTTAAAGAAAGTGCAGAAGTTCCAGAAAGCGGTGTGATACCCAACTCTACAAAAACTAACAGTGCAGTAAAACCACACCAAGAGGTTGCAGAAGCTTCCCAGAGGGATGTGCCAGGCCAACTGCAACACTTACATTAGTGTGTTTTTTACTGCTACAAGCAACTATGTATCCCCTCAGCCATGGCAAAATCAGAGTACTTAAACCATTTAACCTTCAGGGTTCGGAGTAAGGATGACTCTCCTTTCAGATCACAGCTAGGCAAAGCTCTCCCTAATCAGTATTTTAAGCATCGATAAAGTGTTCTTGAGAACACACGGAATTTTCTGACCACCAGTGCAACCAGCTGGGTGGAAGAATCAAGAAGGTCACATTTCAAAATGAGAATAAAAAACCTAAAATAAATAATCCTGGAAGACTTGAGAAGAAGGCATAAAAATTAATGATTTTCTCTGTATTTTACCAGTCACATTCAGAACCAAACATCACCAAACTACATCGTTCCTTATGGGTTTTTTTCAGTCCACACAAGTGGACTGGAAACCAAAAGAGTCATTAAAAACACAACACAGGAGCAAAACAACAAACCAGCTATTGAGAGGTTTTGTTGTTTGTTTTCTTTCAACAGCCACTCAAAGAAGCCTACACCACCTACGCTGGAATGCCTTAACCCAACACACAGTCAACACCTGACTTTCAAGCTACTTCCTCTCTGTAGGATGATAGACTCCAGAAGCCAAGTACATCTGACATTGTTCAGCTCTACTGTAAGTGGATGCTTTTGCTGAAAAGCTTTGACGTGTGTCTAAGCGCTTAGAACTTTAAAGACAAATACTTCAACCCCAAATTTTTACTAAGCGAGTACACACTGGTATTTCAAGAGGTCTATAATCATCCAAATTTGCAAGAACCTTTTCTCAGGTGTCAAGAGAGATACTTTTGGTACCAGAGTATCACCTTTAGCTCAACATCTGCCTTCTTCCCATTCCTAATAAACCTGGGGTCCCTACTCTCATACACTGGAGCTTACTAACTCAACAGATGCAAGAGTTTGTTTGGTTCAGCTTCTTATCAAATTTGTTTTTCTTACAGTGAAAACAAGATTTTCTGCACTTTTCATTCTTGGAAACCAGTAATCCATATCTGACCACAGCAGACACCTGGCAAGGAAAGCTGCCTAGAAAAATCACTTGTGAGCAGTGAACACAAAGTCACACACACAGAAATTGTCAGGCTGCAGACATAACCAACCACCTGCACAAGTCACCTTTTGCAAAGTAAAGCAAAGGAACTACTTTTGACTACTACCACAAACACAAAGTTTTGGGGGATATGAGGAGGCAGAGGAGTGGGGACAGAAAGAGAGGGGAGGGCACGTGAGCCAGAGGACACGTGCTTAGCTCTCTTCCAAGAAAGATATAATTAGATTGTGCAGCATAGTATGAAAGCATTTCATTAACCTATGAAAACAGTTTCCAACCCCACAAAATAGCACAGGACTGCATAACCATGGACTTGACAAGTTTCCGTAATGGTTTCTGAAGTTTAACATAGCTTAAGTTTCTGAAATACATCCTTCAAAACTGTGTTTTCTGATACGCGTGATTTAGCTGTGAAATTTCTGCACTCACTTTTTAAGTGCATATTTCTCAAGTCTGGTATTTCAGCCTTAAAAATAAAGTGTACAGGCTCAGTGCCACACATCACTGCATCAACATGGATACAGAACAAGGCCCTTCCTCCTGCTTTACAAACTTCAACTCCATTGTGATAATGGGACACCTAAGGCACAGGTTGCATTAAGCTGCTTGCATTTGGAGAGGTAGAGACACTTTGCCTCATATTAATTACTTGAGGGTAGGCAGGCTGTCCCCACTATGCTGCTGTCCTGCTCACATGCAGCATGTGCATGGCTCCATCCACCCCCAAGCAGCAGAAAGACCTTTCAATGCCTTTCAGTCATATCTCCCCTTTAAGAACAATGCAACCTCAAAACAAGCCCAAGAGTTTAAATATGCAAAAAGACACAAACCGACTTCATTTCAGAGGCAGTAAACTAACTTCTGCACTAAATTATTCCTTAGTCTGTGCTATAAGCAAAAAAGCCTCTCCAAGCTATCCAATGGGTACATCAGCAAAATCCCAAGAGAATGAGATACCATCTGAAACACTGCAAAACTGGAAAAGTTTCCTCTATCTTTCAACTTCACACTTTAATCAGAAGCAATTAGCTCTTCTATTCTCAACCTTGCTTTCATCATAGATCTGTTTCTTTTCCCCACTGGGAGAGGGAAGAAGGAAGTTTGCTAAGTAAATAATCATCGCTAATACACTAACAATTAAAATATGATTTGTTAATCCTATGACATTATTCTGAATACTCAGCATGATTAAATCAGCTTTAGAAGCACCCAGGTACCACCCACTTCTCTATCGCTACTTCTTATATTTTCAGTAGTTCCCTTTATTCTGAGACATTTAGATCTGTTCCAGCCTTTGCCCTCCACAGCTTAGTCAACTAACTTGTTTCTCAACTGATGTGATCTGCTTCACTTATCCCAACTTCATAATGCCATCTAACATCAAAGGGTTGGGAGATAGGAAAGCTGCAAGCAAGATTTTGTAACTACTGTATTCATAACACTATATTCAAAATTTTCCAGAGCGCAGCATGAGGGTATTTCAGTATCTCTTTTACATCTCTGTACTGCAATTAAGTATCTTTTCTACGCTATTCTGACATGATTAGGAGACATTGTCACAAAACTGACTTTAATTTTAAACCCAGCCTTTGCTCTAAGACCTTGTAGCTGTTTGCATCCCTCTGCCTGCATGAAAAGACCGTGAGCAACTACACCCATCCCTAGGACTGAGACACACACTGAAAAGTGGTATTTGAGTGCCTTTCCTCAGTTTTCAGCTGACCACCTTCTTAGTTGTGAACAACATACATGCTGCGGGGAGTGGCTTCACAATTAAACTGAAAAAATTAAACTAGTATCAAATCTGTATTTAGTACAGGTCAAAGCACTGTAAAGAGAAGCCACATGTAAAAAGACCCCAACACTGTAGTTAAATATTAACATTCACTATCATCTTGTTATCAAAAATAAGTTAACCCTTTGTGAACTGGTATTTTTCAGGCTGCCAAAGCACACATGCTCAACACATGCTGCAGCCTTGAGAGGGCTGACATGGCAAAACCCAGCTTACTATCTTGTTGAGCCTTTTTAAAACTGGGGGTGGGGGGAAATGAAAATGTCAAGCATAGCATAAAACTCTGAAATGGAGAAGGGTGAAGCAGTAGACAAGAGGAGAAAGTCATTTCTCACAAGAAATACTTGCCACCATAGCTAAAAAGATCAGACACCTTAACTTTGACATGCAATTACTGCTGCCATGACCCTGCCCTCCCATCATTTGCAGACTACAGCTACTGCAACTCAGGCAAGAAGAAAAGGAGAGGGGGAAAAACCCCCAACAACAGGGCCTGGCATTAATTCAGATGTAAATAAATATTAAGAGTAAGGAAAAAAGAAGAAAAATATTCCACTTGTTTTACAAACCAGAATATGAAACTGGTCTGTCAAGCTTGTATTGTTCAGGCAGATAATGTTTTACATGGCCCTGAAAGACACAGCCGGGAAAAAGTCTAACAGTTTAATTTACTGTCCCTATCCTTAATAATAGTTGTAGGGTAGACATGGCAACACTGTCTAAATGTTCAAGGACCTTGGCCTGGAGGCCAGAGGGAGACCAGGCAGCTCCATAGCACTGCAGAGTAGCAGAGAGACAGTATTTGGGCCAAAATGAATTCCTGCACCACTGTCTGGAGGCAAAGAACCTCTCATGGGAAACCAGACCACCCTGCTCTGAAAACAACTCACAAGGGTAACTATAAATCACATGCTGCTGGAGGAGGAGAACATACCACTTCCCTGCATCTCATAAGTGGCATTCCTTATTCTCACAGCTTTGCTCCTTGTGGATCTGGATAGGCATCCCAGAAATGAGTATCAGGATACATTCACTTACCCATCTTTTATTCTTGCATTTCAGTGTAAAACTGGCAACTGGGGCTCTCCCAGATTATAAGAAAAAAATCATAACAGTGTCTTGTACTACCCCTTGAATTTTCCTACCCAGCCCATCAGCCCGAGAACACATTTACCTTCACCTCATCAACTCATAGAATAGGCAGGAGTTTCCACCCCAAACACAGCAGTCACACCAAACACAACACTGATCTATCTCCCACCGCGTGGGAATAAAGACAGAGCTATTGCATGTTCCCAGCAGGCATGATTTGGCCCGGATCAGTGGGAACTACTCAACATACACATTAATCATTGCTACCTGCCATGTTTTAAAGGCTGCTGGGGGCAGACTCCCACACTGGGCAAGGACTAGTGCAGCTCCAGTACAGTGCTGAGTGGTTCAGACACTGTCATGGGGTTTGCCCTGAGACGTCTGCAACACACCGTGATGACATGGCTTGAAAGGATGTTGAAACTCCTTTCTCCTTCCTTCAGGTTCCTTTCTTCCCCCTTGACTTTAAAAGGGAATTCAGAATGCACAAAATGTCACCTGCTGTCAAAAGTCCACTGGAAAAAAAATATAAAATCACATTATGAGAGTTAAGCACATGTTTGAGTTGAAGTGACCGAAGCACAAGAGAAGCTGGTTGAGGGAATCCAGTGTAAGAACTAAACACTCAGAACTGCTGCAAAGCTGCAGCATATTCCTATGACAGGTTACTCTGATCTTCTACACATTGTCTGCAGCAAACTCCAGTCCTTTGTTCTGTAGCAAGATCTCCGGCTAATTAATTCCACAGTTACTTGTGGGTAAGCCAGCGCCAGCCTGGCTGTGCTGCAGAAGAGCAGGAAGAGAAAGGAGTATGAAAGGGAAGGAGTGGGAGCAACTGTCCTGAGCAGGGATGCCAGGTAATGTGGAGGGGAAGCCAGGCAGAAACAAATACACTGACAGGGAAAACAAAAGACAAGTACACACAGGCACTCTATCTCTTTCAGCATTTTCTAAATTTAGCAGCTCTTTAGGTTTTATTTGGAAAGTTTTAATTTAAGACTTTTCACCAACAGGATAGCCAAAAGTTTTGAAGTTCAAGAAAACCATAAATCTCAGGCTATCCCAGCTGTTGTTTCATTAAAAAAATAACCCCTTCATGTCTGATTGGCCTGTTGTCTTCATCTCAACATTTGCCATTAGAACTGGCTCCAAATTGCATGCCTTCCTAAGTGCCAGTTCCTCCTCTTTGACAAACACTTTAAAAAAACATGAGGTCACCTTTTATAATTGCACCCTTGTAGCCAAGGTAAGAAGCAGTAAAAGTGTTAGTGCACTTTAGAAATTCGAGTTTAGACTGAACAGCTGGTAAATATTCCCTGTAGCCTGCAACTTCTGCCACAACATGGGCAGGGTGGGTATATTTAAATTAAACGACAGAGATATGGGATGTATTAGGGAGTGGAAGCAAAACCAAACAAAACCCCAACCGTTTCAAACACCATGTCCATCCAGGAGGGGAAAAAAAAAAGAGCAATTGTTCGACATACAGAAAATTACACATATGAAAGCCTCAACAGTAAGTCCCTGAAAGCTGAGAATGTCTTCAAGAGATTTCAATATGGAATTAGCTCCTTGGACAATCGTTGTTAGTTCCACCAATGCTACAAACTATTTACAGTAGGCTGAAATCAGATTCCTGTAAGCAAGATGCTTTATCTTAAGGGTGATAATAAAAATTAACTCTACATACATCCCCTCTAGCAAAAAGAACCTGTAGCAGGCAGAAAACCTAAGACTACATGAGTCAATATTGCTCTTAATCCAGTCTGTGTTTTCTACACCAACTGCTTCAAAAGTTTTTGGCCAGTACATAACACCCCTAAATATATAAAACCAGTATCTAGGCTCAGTAAACAAGCAGCCTGGTGATACCACACCTGGTTATCTCAACCATCAGGTTATTGGCTGTTCTTGGGCAGAGGACAGTTCTTCACCACTGGGAAATTGCAGGTACTGTTCCCGAAACAGCCGTCCCCTTCCTTCATGCCACTCAGGCAGAAACTCACCCCATTGTTTTAGGGTGTTGCTCACTAGTGCCTTGATAACCTGGAGACTCCACCACACTCAATGTGTACAAGCAGGACCCAGGGCAGCTGCAGCAGGACATGTCAGCAGGTCCCCTTTGCTTCCTCTTTATCAGGAAGCTTTCTCAAGTCTGTGAGGGCTCAGAGCAGCAACCACTGACCCTTTATCAGCTAACTTGCAGAGAGAAGAGGGGAAAAAAATTGGGGATCTCTCCCATAGCTGAGGAAACCATGAAAAAAATAGTATCAGTTTGCTCTGGTCTGCCCATATTTCTGGATACTTCTGACCACAGACTTGTTGACTGCTTCAGCACCCATAGGAGCTGAGAGAGTAACTTCAAAGCCATTGCTGAAAGAAATGTAGAATATGCTTTCTGCTCATTTCAAGTATTGGCCTTGCAGTTTGCTACACTCTCTTCAATCTGACCAATGGAAGCAAAGGCACAGATGGTGTACTAGCTCTCATCTTGCCACTTCCGACCCAGCTACTGCAGTGGGTACAATAATCCAAAGTTTTCATTGATTTGGGACTATGTACAAGCCAGTCAATCAGGAACTAACACTGACAAGATAAATCCTGTCAGTTGCAGGAAAAAAGAGAAGCATCAGCACTTCTGAAGTCTCTTTGCAGAGACCAGCCAAATGGAGAACATGCAGAAACAAATGAGATTACAAATGGGAGGAGATAAGGGTGGCATATTTCTTATTTTGGGAAGGACCTTGTCAGAGTGATCCCTTCAAGGTAATTAACAACTATGGTCTGAAAGTCCATTTGAAATGCATACCTATCCTCTGCCCCAAGAAATATCAGTCCACAACCTGTAACAAATTTATCATCACTATTATCACAAAGAAATTTGTTTGCTGTGCCATTCTGGCTGTTTGCAGACACCAGCAATAATCCCAGAAGACAACATTACAGACAAGGCTACATGTTATTGCACAGAACAATTTCACTTCATTAACCCAGCAGAACACCCAGGAAAAAAAAGGATAATAAAAACTGTATTTAAGCAGAAAGTTTTCTACCAGGTTAACAAGGTGAATCAGCTGAGGGTGTGCCCAGAAAAGTGCCAAAACTGCAATAAAAGCAAGGAAAAGAAAGGCTGGTAGGGCACAGACCTCCCCTTACAGAAGCGAAGAGCACTCCAAGTTCATACCAAGACAGCACTGCTCCTGGACCACTTGGCTTTTCTGGCTTGAGCTCCACTTTTTTGGCAGGGACAATTTGCTTGAGGCTCAGCCAAACTGGCATGAAAACAATCAAACCACTGGCAAATAGGTAAAATGATTGCCATGTTACTTTGGAAAGAAGATGACTCAACCCAAATCAAGTGGGAAGTTGAGAGCCAAAAGAACAGCATTGCAGGGAAACAAGGCATCTGGAGCATAAAAGCAGCCACAACAGGAATTCCCTTGTGACTAGACATGAAATATTATTACATAATTGCTCTGAGTGATTAAATCGCAGCCTTCAACTAACCACTTCCCTCTACGCCAACCCCAAGAGGTGGAATGATCTGGAACGTTGCAGGTACACACACTGGAATGCTGTGCCATCAATGTCTGCAATTTAATCAAACCTTAATCCTTGCCCATCATCAGCTTTTGGTCTCCATTATACAAACAAGCACACAGCACAACAACAAACAACCCCACTTAATGCAATCAAACACAGAGGACAGGTCATCCTAGTAACAGAGGGGTAAAAACCAACAACCATGAATCCTGTAACTAGGAGTTTCCATGAAAACTTGCCCCAAGTGACAGCTGGCTTTGCAGATGGTCCAAAGATGCAGGCTCTAAAGATGCGTGAGGGAGTCAGAAAAGTCCCTGCTGAGCACACACTCCAACTTCCTGCTAAGCTTCATGTTTAGTTGTCATTGTCATTTAGTTGTCATGTTTAGTTGTCATTATGTTGCTCATTGTATTAGTGCTAATAATTTACCTGAAGTATCACTGTGCAAATTGGTAAATTGAGAACTCAGGTTTCTTCATGGCCAAAAAATAAGAAGAGTATTTCTCAGCATCCTTCCTTTGGACAGTGGTGAGATACATGGACCATTAAAAAAACCCTAAATCCCTTTGTTTGGTTGTTTGGTTGTTTCTTTCTTTTTTTTCTTCTTTTTTTTTCTTTTTTCTTTTTTAATTAGTCTTTTGTCTAAAGGCTGGTTCAGGATATACCTCTCAAACAATGCACATGCACTCTGTTTACAGCAGTGTGGTGATGGTGGTGTTGTGATAAAGAATAGATGAAAATCTTTAAAGGATCATTTAGCAGTGAAAAAACTTACATGTGAATTGTGCTAAATGAAGATATTTATGTACAAACCAAGCTCAAGTCCAAGATTTATGTGCCAAGTCAGGACATTAGCTCAGAAGGGTGATTTAACATGGCCACTGGAATCCCTGTGGTTAAATTATGCATCTGACCTCTTCCCTATATGTATTTCAGCAGTGTTAAATAATAAGCACTACACAGTTTATTACCATTTCCAGTTCCAGTGACTGGCAGCACTATAAAAAGCACCGTTCCCAGTGACTCAGTCAAGGAGGTCAAGATAATGGCAGCATATAACACAGAAATGCCAGTCTTCAAGGAAGGTGCGAGGCCACCCCTGGCTCCAGCAAAGACTCAAAGAGAAGCAGGGCTAAACAAAGCACCAAACAGGGCTGCAAACAGCAAGATCTCCACTCCATCAAGCCCAAGCATGACACAGGCTGAGGAAAAATGGGCATCAGGAAAGGGAGAGCTGAAGAAGCCTGGACAGAGATACAGCACCTGATGAAGGGTACCATTAGGAGACAGGCTATGGAGGCAGGAGAACTTAACACAGTTTAAGGACAGCTATCCCACTCCCAAAGAAGGCTGACCGGGTGGAGGCAGGGGAAGACCCAGGCAGTGATGTCTTAGGTGCACAAACATCAAAATCTGAGCTAAATAACCAGAATTATTTCATTGTTTCTGAAGACAAAGCAATGATGGAGCATCCAGCAGCTATTAGCTCAGACTGCTGAAGATAAGTACACAAGGATTTACTGGCCAAACAAAAGTACATTTTTTATTAATATACTTTTGGCTGTCTTTATGATATTTCAATATAACCCCTGGCTAGTACACAGATGAGTGTATATCAGACTGAGATTTAATAAAACTCTATTTTGAAAGATGAGAACATTGCATAATACATTACAGAAACAAATGTATTTTTGAGGGGAGTTAAGGGAGATCTGAACATCCAGTCTCTTGAATTCATCCAGAGCAGCCCTTTCTCACAAAGGACACTGAGATACATGTAAGAGGAGTCAGCAGTTACAAGAATTGCTCCCACAGTATCAGAACTCCTGGGGGTTGATAAGTAAGGAAGTCCAAGTCAAGCTATGCCATTGTTCTGTCTGGATTTTTCCTCTTTTTCTTCATTAAGATAAAAACAGACAGAACACCCATCCAGAAAACCCTCAAAACAAAATCAAAATACGAACTAAGGAGGAAGCCTGACCCCAAGAAAACAACCTGATTACAATTACATGGGATTACAAATCAAAGCAAAAAAGCTGCCAAGATTTTGGAAGTGAGCATACAATAAAAATAAAAACTCCACACTGGAAAAAGCCATAGTCTCAAAAGATGATTATTGTTTTTTCTAATAGAAAACAAGACAGCAGGGGCCACAGATGTTTGTTTATCCCTCAAAATTGATCTGCCCTTTGCCGCAAGTTCTTCCAAAGAACACTTTTTCTATTATTTTTAAAGGAGCATGCAAGACAGCAAACTAACTCTCCCTTGACCTTTTGTGGCCAACTTCATGATGACCTTCAAAAGATTCAAACATTTAAAAAAATTTTTTTTCACTGTTTAAACTAAAAAGAGATATATTTCAAGATAATTTTTTCATGCTAAGGCATCAATGTTAAACCCTGAAACATATGAATAGCTCAGTTTCTGGATATAAACAAAAGAAAATCTGCTCCTCTTAAATATCTAATTTCATTATGCATTTCTGTTTGACAAACCATTCATGTTCCCCACATGCCTGTGTTTTTCTCATAAAAGGAGTGTAGCTGGGTTACCTCTTTTTTTTAATCTATTCTGGGTTCAAGGTTTTGAGGGATTTGCTTTACCTGCTTTTTCCCTGTTGCACACACGCTTTCAAGGGACACAAAGAGAAACCAAAATGATTTTCAGTGATTCAATACAAACGCGTGCTGGCTGAGCAAAGCACGATCGTGCCGGTCATCTGATTGTTACTATGTTTCTTTATCCCAACTAGATAAAGACAATTAAGCCAAAACACTGCTCCCAGGCAGGAAGTAATTTTTGCTGATCTTGGGAGGGGGTCTTGAGATTAAGGGAACTACTTTCTTGGTGTAACCACTTCATGTGACATTTCCAGGAGCTCCAGTTGCCTGTTAATATCAATAAGGCCCATCCACAGCCAGCAGGATTTTTGCAGGGCCGATACCATAAACAAGCAAGAGCTTTCAGGTGAAAAGGCAAGGTGGTTTTTCCTGCATGCACTACTCAGCAAATAAAGTGAGAGCAGAAAGCAGCACAGTCTCCTCACTAGAAATTTTCCGCTTTAGTCATTACATGAGGAAACACAAAACAGAGCAACATGCACTTTCTGCCACTGAAGTAAAACAACTTGTGTGAGACATTTCTTCTTTAATTGCTCTGCCAAAACAGTTATCAAGTACAAAACCAGGAGAATTCAGCAGAACTTTGTCTTATTTTACTCGCAACAGTCACCATCCCTTCAGCTTCCCCCCAAACCACCCTGGTTTTTGGTTTGTAGGGTTGCTGTAGTACACTTGCACAAAGATCAGTGATACCACAACTAGAGTCTTCTTCACAACCCTTTCCGTTTCCCACCTGGGGACACATGCCTGCAGCGTCTTTCGCACAGACACCCACGGCCAGAGACAGGGGGATATCTGCCACTGCCAGGATCTCAAAGAGACACCTAGGATCCCGTTTGAGGGCATAACTTTGCAACTCAGGGCCACAACCAATGCGCAGGTACAAGTCCACAGGATGGACACCTGGCATGACGTGACACCCAGGGAGGGAAAGGACTGCGGGGATGTGGAATTTACTTACTGGTAGTGGGAGGGTAACCCACGGGGACTTGACTGACGCGGCTGCAGCATGCAAGGACAGATCTGTATCATGTCCAGCTGCTCCCCTTGTCTCGGAAAGAGGGGGTGCCGAGGGACCCCGGGGTTGGGCCGAGGGGGTCCGTGAGGGTTGGTGAGGGAGCAGGAACCGAGACAAGTCGCCTTTCTCACCTTGCTCACGACGTTCTGGACGAGGCCGGCTCTGATGCGGTAGTGCCACTCGCGGCAGCCGCACTCGCTGGCGTTGTCCGCCGCGGGTGTTGGCAGCCCGGGCTGCGGGGGGAAGATACTGCTGTTGCCGCTGTGGTTGGCGTGGATCGGCGCCAGGATCTCGCTCCAGTTGCCCTGTCCGTCCGCCTCCCGACACCAGAAGTCGGGCTGGTCCAGGAGGAAGGAGTCCGAGAACTTGCTGAAGCCGATGACGAGTGCCGGGACCCAGGTGAGCAGCACCAGGGTCCGCTGGTACCGGCCGCCCAGCCCCCCGAGGAAGGGTAGCACCGAGCCGTCATAGTCGAGGAGCAGCGGGCTGCAGGCGGCGGCGGGCGGCGGCACCGGCACCGCCTGGATCTCGACCCCGGCGGCGTGGGCGGGGGGCGGCCCCGGGGGGGCAGCGGCGCCCCCCGGCACCGAGCCGTTCTCCTCCGGCAGCGGCCGGCCCCCGCCGCCCGCCTCACGGCGCCGGTCTATCGCCATCCAGCCGCCCGGGGAGGCTCACATAGGGGGGAGCTGGGGCAGCCCCGGCTCCCTCGCGAGTCCTTCCCCTCCTTGTGCTCCGCGCACACCTTGCAACGTAAGATATTGCACACACGCTCCCAGCCGGAGCCGGCAGGAGACGAATGGGGGAGGGAGGGAAGGAGAGAGGAAGGAGGGGAGGAAGAAGAGGGGTGAAGAAAAGGGGAGGCACCGAGCGAACCCCTCGCTCTCTCCCTTCCTCACCCGCACCCTGCGGCCACGAACCGCTGCAGCTGCCGGCGGTGCCCCCCCTCCTCTTGCCTGTGCGTCAAGCTGCACTCATCCCAGCTCTCCCTTCCCCCCTCCGAGAGGGGCCGCCGAAAATAAAAGGAAGGATCCAGCCGGATCCGAGCATGCAATGGGCCAAGAGAGAGGAAGGGAGAAGGCAGGGGAGTACTGAAAGAGAAAAGGAAAAAAGAACAAAATCCACAAACCCCAACCACCTCGCGAACCAAACCCTGCAACAACAAACCAAGCAAAACCGGTGCAGCAAGGCACCGAACACGCCTCCTCTCCCGGTTTTGGTGAGGAGGGGGAGGAGGGAGCAGAGGGAAGGCAAAGGAAGGAGGAGAAGAAAATAACAGCTCCCGACGCGGCTTCCCCGCTTCCCGCACAGCTAAGGGCTCCCCACCGGTCGCAGCAGCAGCGGCGGCGGCAGCCCCCAGCACCTCCCCGCCGACCCCTCGCAGCTCCACGTCCCGCACATCTGGCTTTGCAGCAAGGGGCCCCGCCGGCCCCTCCGCGGCCCGGGCTGTGGACGCGGACGACACCACCCCGGCCGCCGCCGCCGTGCGCCTCCCGCGGCAGCCCGCTCGCCGCGCCGTGCCGCCGGCCGCACCTCCAGAGGCGGGCAGGCAAACCCGCCCGGCTCCTCACCCTCCGCCTCCCGGCACCC